>CAJNJA010059130.1:0-23947 GCA_905231915.1 Symbiodinium necroappetens
GTCACGATAAACATAGAGTCAAGTACATGTAAGGTATAGTAAATAGAGTCGAGTGCGGGTGACAAACACAGAGTGAAGTGACGATAAACATAGAGTGGAGATACACGTAGAGTCCATAGAGTCAAGTACATCGAGTCAAGTGCATAGTGAATTGGGTGATAACATATAGTGACTCTATGACTCTATGACTACTTGACTCTCTATGACTCAATGTATGCTTCACTCTAGGACTCTATGCATCACTCTAGGACTTATGAAACTCTATGACTCTATGACTACTTGACTTTATATGACTCAATGTATGCTTCAGTCTAGGACTCTATGCACTGGACTTTGTACTTGATGACTCTATGCACTAGATTCTATGTACTCAAACTGTGCAAATTGACTCTATGACTTTATGTACTTGACTCTATGACTTTACATAGCGCTAAACTCTTGGCAAATGCTGCTTTCGGGCCACTCGTCTTCTAGTTTTTGGATTATGGGTTAAGTGGGAACCTAGAACTCCAGACCTGAGAGTCGTAGTCTGCCATGGCCCCATGAAGCATGCGCAGCTTCTCCTTGACGTCAAGCTCGCCTGCGCAAGGCTGCGATGTTGAATAACACGGCGGAAGAATGCATTAAATACGCCGGGCGCACGCTTCTTGCGGCGCATCTTGCGCAGAAGGTCTTTTTTCAAGCGCTGGTACAGTACCTGCTTTCGAAAAGATTGCCTCACGGCTGCATTGAAGACTGCAATGGGCCTGCTCCACGATGGATCGCTGCACCAGAAAGATGGAGTGCAGCCTGAGAGCGCAGCCGGGTGAGTTAGCCGTCACATTCTGAGTGGTACCGACAAAAGCGTCGACAAGCAGTAGGGAGCCCCACTGTTTCTCAAGCTCCTGCTTCAGGCCCTGTCAGAACACAACGCGTGGTAAGTCCCAAAATACCGCATCAAATGCGGAAGTGCATCCGGAGCCGTCTGCCAAACTCCACCGAAAGCAGCTCGATTGAAGTCTACATGTGTCTTGTCCAATGCCATGGCCCCAGGAGTCTCGTCGGCCTCTCTCTCCGTGGCGCAAGCGTCACTCGACCCATTCATCTTCTCCCTTGCACGGGCACGGAGTTTCTTCTGCTTCTGTCGGGTCGATCTGCTGTGCGTCGTGTTCGAATTCGCTGAGGTCTTTTTCAACGCAAGCGGCTCCCTGTTTCAGAGGGTCTGGACGTCTTGCCCCGCATTCGCGGAATCGCTTCCAGGCGTCGGCTGTGAAACCGTGGACTGGACTCCAAACAGCCTTCAGAAGTAAAGCAGCACAGGATGTCGGAAGAGATATGGTGAGTTAAGGGTACTGACATGCTCGATGACGACGCACACGAGATCCATTGTTTCATGGCTGTGCAGGATTCTTGCCCATGAACCAAAAATCCACCTCTCCACAACAGCTGCATTCTGCAGGCTGGTGTAAACGGCGAAGGCGGCAATTGCAGAAACATTTGCATGCCAAAGGCATGTTAGCACTCACGTGCGAGGTTCGCCCTTGCAAAGGAGGCAACCGTCATGAAGGTCATAGCAGTCTGGGCAATCTGCCTTTTTGTCAAAGATGTTGGCGCTCGGGTTGCACCGCAGGCCTGGAAACGCAGCAAAAAGGTCAGTGCAGGTCCACTGCAGCCGTCACGCGCCTGGAGGAGCGACAAAACCGTGGAGTCAGGAGCATGGCCACCAAAGCAACCACCTTGTCATACACCGCAGCGAGGGGTCCAAATGCAAAGAGCGAAGCGTGCCTCCACGGCAGCTAAAGCAAGACACAGTCCTGCAACAGAGCCCACGGACAGGGATGGTACATGATGGTACCCTCGACATCTGCTGCAGCGACATTCCGAATCCGGACGCCACCTCCCATGGCTCCGAGAGCCCCTCGATTGCCAAGGCCGTGCCTCCTCAGTGGACAGGGTCTCGGAATGCAGAACCGGGAGGATCCGGGAGGTGACGGGGTGCCGGCTGAGCAAGAATGAGACGTTTCTCTGCCACTCCCCAGTCATGCCAGATCTGACCTTGCGATCCAAATCTCCAGGCTTCTGAGCGGCTCACCTTTTCAGCCTTTTCTTTGAGCTGTCTTGAGGCGGCTGCTATTCTCCTGAAACTGCACCTTGTAGCTCCCTTGAGGCAGTCCTCCCTTGATTACTGCCTCAGCCGCATTCTTGCGAGCAAGCTGAGCAGCAAAAGACCTGAAAGGCTCCGTGCAATTTGCCCTCCAATCCCGAGGACTGCGCCCATAAATTGCGAACATGTGGGGAAGCCGGAGTTCGGTACCACACCTTGCAAGGACCCAGAGGATGGTTCATGACCGCTTCCTCTCATCTTCGATTTTCGCTATACAGACTTTGTCCTATTGTTTCCGGCACCTAAAGCCTGAGGGTCTTGCCTTCCAGTGCTCAAAGAAGCTTGGGGTCAGCCAGGTCTGTGTCCTGCCGAAACGCTTGGAAAATCGCCTCTGCAAGCGGAATTGAATTGAGACCAAATCCAGACGAAGCATAGAAGGCAGCAGTCCTTCGGTCCGACCTGGGCTCAGAAATCTGCACTCCCGTTAGCAAATGAGATCTGAAGCGTCAGGACTTCAGAACTTGGATGGCCTCCCAATCCACTGCACTCTTCGCTTGGGCCCGGTCTCCTCGATGTAAAAGCGCTCCTCGCCTGAACCCACAGAGTGCTACACCGTAGACCCATGCCTGGGCTCATACATCACCCTAGACGGCCCTAGCCCCCAAACCACATCACATTACACATCAACTCTTCGTGACACCGCCCGCCAGGTTTTCCCGCATGGGCCTTGAAGCGGAGAATTGATCTTCCCGTACCTCAAGAGCAGCGGCTCTTCCATGCAGCTTGGAAAACCGTGCAGTCGCATCACGTCTTGGGTTGCGACGCTTCCTCGTCTGATGCAAGGGCGATGTCAGATTCATTGGCCTCCAGCCTAAAAGCGGCTGAATACGACAAGAGACACTATGTCAGTATGCACATTGACTCCACCCTTGTCGCGATTCCAGACATCACGGAGTTGTTGCAGTCCCTTGGCATCCCAGCGTTTCCCAGCCAGCGGTGGTATCTTGGTAAAATGTAAAGTTGTCCGTGAACCTTGGCTGCAAGTAGTGCATGCATATCCAGCACCGGCAGAGTAGGTGAAGCTGAGTGCTGAGCATGGAAAGCGAGACGAGACCACAGGGAATCAGATCATCACCATCCGCAGCTGTCAGGGCAAACACATCTCGAGTTTGGATTCACTGGTTCTGCGCACAACTTGAGCAACGGGGAGCTACAGTCGGCCACCTTCTACCTTGGTCACGAATGTGGTGTCGACGCCCCGGCGTAGCCTCTAAAAATTGCCAGTTGAACAAGAATGCAGCTGTTGTCCAGTCCAGAAGCATGAGCACAAGGGGTGTGCCTAACCCAAGAGCGGCTGTCCGCATGGGTACAGGTTGCCGCTGACAGGAATGTGTAGGCCTCGAGGTTGGCCCAGGGCACCCCATCACAGCATGCTGCAGGGACTTCCGCCAAAGCAACTTCCATGCACTGGGATCAAGGCAATCCTTCTGTCTTTGCTTTCCGCGAAACTGTCAGGGCGACATGATTGCTTCTCATTTCAAACATGTGTACTCAATGGGTTTCCACGTAACTTCCATCGAGAGTTTGATTTAGCAAAACCAGCTGGAAGTGAGGAAGATATGTGTTACATCTGTCTTCTGTGCACGACTCTGTCTCCCAATCTTGCTGATGCAGATCTCTCGACAGATCAACTGCTAGCATCACCGATTGAAGTCTCTGCAATGCCAGTCGGTACGAATCGCCCGTCCATGCGTTGAGCAACCCACAATCGCATGTCCGAACTCGCCGCATCGTGCCCCGCCGCATTGCAGTGTAGGTAGGTTTCGCCCCCACTTCGCGGTAAGCTATTCGGCTGGACTTATCTAGATTCCTTCATGGATTGGTACACATATGTGGTGTTTGTTGCTGTCTGTTTCTTTCACCAGGCTTGGCTGGACGCTTAGTTGTAGCCGTAGAGCGGCCCCGACTCGTCACTGCGACTGACAACACTATAGCAATAGTCAATAGAAAACAAGCGATATATCCGGAAACCGCTTCTGTATACCTGTTGTGACGTCGCCCCTTCGCGTGTCAAGTACTCCGCCCTTACTGAGTCCCGCTCTACTATGCGACACACCGCACTGCATGTCCACCCCTTCCAGCATGACATTCAGTCGCCAGGGCTAGGAACAACGGGATTGTTTGTTCTTCCTCAGGGCTTGGGGTGCGTGCGAGACCCCCTAGCCTTTGGAGGCCCCCCATTTTGGGGGGGCATGTTGAAGGGGTGTGAGAGAACGATGGTTTCATGTCCCCCTTTGTCCTAGGCTGCAAAAGTACATGCTTTCATACCAAGGCCCGCTGTAAGCAAACACAAGAACGCGAGGCCTGTATCCATCGTTTGAAAGAAACATGCAGACAGTTGTGGACACCACTAAGTTTGTTGGCCTTAGGGATTGTTTCTCTCTCTTTTTCTTTCGTCAGGGTTGTGGGCAGGGGAAGTTCCCCCACCTGTTTCGCTCTCTCTCTCTCTCTGCCTCTCTTTCTCTACCAGGCAGGAGAGACTAGGTGCGTCCAGACCTAGCCTCCCGCGCGCGCGCGCACCTGCCTCTCTCTCTCTCCCTCTCTATCTCTTGCTTTCTGCCGGGTACAAGGGCGTCTCTCTCTCTCTCTCTCTCTAGGCTGCCCCCCCACCCCCCTGCGCGCACCTGCGGTCCACTGCAGGGTTTTCAAGTGTCCGTCAGGGGCTTTACCCCGTCAGGCTCGGCTGTGCACTGGGCCGAGGAGATCGAACCCCCCCAAAACACTGTAATAAAACCCGTAGTGTTTAAACACACGGCGATCCCCCCTGCAACATCCTTCGTGTTCTGTGCTGACACCTGGGCCTCTCTTCCTCTCTCTCCCTGTCTAAATCTACCTTCACCTCCAATTCTAACACAACAGCGGATCTTTACGATTGAACGAAAGCTGGCGAAACTCGTCGCCTTTTGTGGTTGGCGAAGAGACTCAAGTCGTAGTACACGAGCACCTGGAAGGGATGTTCAGGGACCCGACGGATTCGTGGCGATGACTCAAGCGGCTGAAGCCTGAGCCTGCTGAGCCTGCGACGTCATCCTCAAAAGCTTTCTCTATCGAGAATTCCTGCAGGTCGAGGAGGCGAGCACGAGCTCTTCCCATCACGCTGCAAGCTGGCGGTCGGCCTTCTCTGTCATGTTTGCAGTGTAAGGGACAATCACCTGCGAAAGAGTGTCTCGCGGCTCTGGATCTGCTACAGCAGTTAAAGGTTGACAGCTACCACCAGCACAAAGAAGTCCCGTTCCACCTCTTGGAGAGACCCCGACTGCAACAGGAGCATTGTACCCAGGAGTAGAAAGAACACGAAGGCGCCCGCAGTTAGCACCTTTGGTGCGGTCCAGCTCTTGCCAATGGTTTCAGGCCCGGCCGAGGCTCATGCCACTTGGCAGCAGTAGGCAAACAACCAATACCTCATTCTGCCACGAGACCGTAGGCAACTAACTGCCTGGTGGACAAGACGACATCGCCAGGTCCCCAACGGCAGCATGATTGCCGAGTCGGGCTGCTGTGAATGGTACCAAATACAGCGCCGTAAGCCTCAGATTCCGCCGTCACACTGTTGGACGAAACCACTTTGGGGAAAGCTCTCGGATTCATGCAGCCGCGTCGTTGCAGATCTGCAGAGTCTGATCTCTGCCTCCATGCATCCCCTTACTCTGACTCTTACCTCTCGCTCTGGCACACGCTCACACACACACACCATCAGCAGCTACATGAAGAAGCCCGGTCGCACCTGGACTGTCTGGACTGCTGTGAAAACGCGACAGACGGCGGCCCTGCCGGCGGCACAGTACTGAGGAAGCCGATCAGAGTCGGAGGAAGCTCATCATACACACGGGATCCTAAATTTACTCAGCAAAGCACAGCGCAACAGTGCCAGTTCGTAACTGCCGCGGAGTGCCTGTCGATTTGGAAACGCAGCCCACGTCCGGGCCCGCAGCCTGGCTTGACATGCTCAGAGAGTCGGAGAGGTTGAAAACAGCCAACCAACTCTCGTCCTTTCTCTTGGCTTGGAGACGCCTATGACTCATGGATTCGTGAAGTCTCGTGGCCCTGAATCTATGAAGGTTTTGACCGGCTTCGGGGGAAATGTCCACAGTGTTGTCTCATCTAGAACCTAGGGTTCCCTGCAGCTGTGAGATGGCACAGCACACAGCACCATCTGACACAAAACATTCGAAGATCCTGGAAGGTGCTCAACAAACACGAGACTACCGGACTCATTCTGATGTGCGGTGCGCCTCTGCTGGGACGTTGCGGTCCTGAGAAACTACGTGTCGTAGAAAAGCTTCTTGGCACTCAGAGGCTGGGTTGCTCACATCATCTTTGGCCTGCTCCTCAGTCTACTGCAAGGCGGGACAGGGACCAGGAATAGACTTCCATGTGTCAGATCACCATCACTGAAGCCGGGAGTGGTTCGAACTGCTGCAAGATGTTATCGTCCGCTTCTTTGACCATCTTGCGAGTTGAGATGGGCTCCTCCTGGCGGGCGATGCTGCCGGCTCCCTGCAAGATCTGCTTCCTACTTTTACAGAGATCTTCCGAGTGCACGCCGAATGCAGCACCGCGCGTGGCCTTGTCTGCACCATCACCTGGGGAGGGAGCTTGATGTCTGCATGAGTTTGCCGGGCACCCGGGGAGGCAGTTTTGCTGGGGCATCTTCTCCGCAGACCTGCCGCGAAACGGCTTAAGACAAGCTGACAGCCATTCAGCTATCAGCTCTGGCTTTCAGCATGCAACATGCGACAAATATTGCTGCGCGAACCACAGCAGGAGCCACTAGTTGGCTCCGAACTAATTGGCTTGCCTCGCATCTCACACATGGCATCTTGGACAGGTGCAAGGCCACAGAGCCACACGATGTTGCAGGGGCCAGGGTCTAAGTTGTCAGAATGCAGATGATCATTCACACGAGTTCTATTATTACTGTTGCTCCAGTCGTAGATAGGTTGCTGCTGTTGCATCTAGCCTGGCATGGCTCTTATTGTGAAAGGTACAGCGATCCAGCTCCAGGATCCATTACAGCGGCGTACGCTCTGGCAACGGCGCTCAGCTCAGCTCACCTCACACCTGAGGTTTGCAAGTCTACACAAGGCGTTGACCCGGGCCTGGGCCTACAGTGCCTAGGGCCTAGACCTCACTTTCATTTCAAGTTGCTGTGAGGCGATGTGACAATATGTGACTCCGAGCAACGCGAAGCTACACCACCCGTGTCTGTACCTGCCAGCGGTGCCGGGACGGGACTGCACAAGCTCCACTGCAAAAGGCTGTGTTCTGCAGAGCATGGCATCGCCCAGAGTGCACAAAGCAGATAATGCGGAGTGCTGCACAGCGCAGATCTTGGCCTGGGTGACTCTCATCAGTTGTTGGGGTGCAGCGGGCAGCCCACTTGATCGAATAGCCATGCTCAGTGGCGGCATGACCTTCAGTCTCCCCCCGGCGGTGACATCAGGAGAACACTTAAATTGCAGCCCTGCCTGCCCCTTCCAATCACGGGCAAACGGTACGGCAATGGTGGCTCTGCTCGGCACCTTGACATCCCGAGCCTCCCTGAAGGGGTCCTGGCATGTGGCATGTGATGCGTACACCCAGGAGCCAAAATGAGCTCAGAATGTCATATTTGTCTGTTGGGACTCCTTAACCATCTGCGGAGTGGCCACCATCCGCGGCATGGATTTGATCGGTGTAGTCGTCTGCTCCTGGCCCTGCAGACTTCGAAACCGTGAGATCTTGGGAAAGCCATGTACTGAGCAACACTGACGCACGAATCTCGCTCAGCCCTGCGCCGACGAGGCCATCTTGGTGGCTATCACGACTCTGTCCTGCTCGGCGGCATACTAGTTTGACAACCTAGACACCTGTACGAACTGATGGTCTTTGAATCGCCTGTAATGTTGCCGCGGAGTGATTTCGATGTGCCCCGATTCCCCAATCAATCGGAATCAATCGTGACTCTCCTGTGCAGGCGGTGTTGGTCCGTCTTGGCTGCGGGATCGTAAATACATCGGCGCCGAGGGCGGCGGAGGCGTGTGTGCAGGCGCCGAGGGGTTCCCAAGGCTCCGTCGCCTGAAACAGGGACACCAGGCGTCTACACAACAATGCTTTGGCAATTCCGAAAACGCGCAATTCGGACTTAAAGCCAAGAAGCCATACGTTCGCGGGCTGTGCGTTGTTATACCTTTTTCTCAGGCTTTCAACGCAAGACACAGAGTCATTGTACAATGCCAAAGAACGGAAACGAACCTTGCTCTCCACAATCCTCCGCTTAGTCATTTCACGGACCACAACGGACCGCGAAAACCGCAACAAGCCGCCTTTCACACGTGTTGATCGGTCGAAGACATCAGGAATTGGGGGCTCAAGATCAAGGCCCTCTACAGCGTCGTCGGCCTTTTGGAGTGAAGGGGGCTGTATAAGCAAGGTTGTGAAGCTCCTGCAGCATCTTCTTGGACTCCCAGATACGGCAGCTAGGTTTGGCAAAGCCAGTCAGCCATCAAGGCGAGGTGCTGGGGCAGCGGCACGGGTGGCCCGCATCTGGTTACCTCCTACAGGGAACGGCATCGGTCTATCAGAACCCCTTGCGGACAGATCGTACCATTGCATCCTATGCATCCACAATGAAAACCTACTTGATCGGCCCATGCCCATGGCCTGATGGACATTCACGGGCTGCCTGAGGATGTGCAAGCGCAGAAAGGAGTTTTGAGTTGAGGGTCAGGGATTCGGCTCCAGGCTGCGTGTAAGGTCCCTGAGAGGGTCTTGACCACTGCACCAAGCCTGCGAGTCTGCGAGGCCACTGAGAGGCCATGAAGCTCCTGACCTGGCCTCCCGTGGGCTCCATTGGGGAGCAGGTTGCAGCACTCTCCAGGCCTAGCTGGACGAGCAGCGCATGTGCAGCATCCTATATGTGATGGCGTCTCCCCGCTCTTGCCGGCTGGCCTTGTATGGCTGTGACACTTGACCTTGACTTCACATAGCAAGCGCAGCCGCTGGACACCGTCACTTTCAAAGAAGGTGTCTGAGGATGGCGGCTCTCTTCCAGGAGAATTGCTTGGAGAAACATCATCCCGACCCTCCAAAGACGACTAGCTTGCAAGCGACTGTGACCATTATCCTTGACACCTTGACAGTGTAATTGTAGGTACTGCTATCGGAGGTCCTCGAAGCTGGCTCCCTGAAGGGTCGTCTTGCTTGAGTTGCACAGAACCTGGAAGGCACGCCTTATGCAACCGAATCGATGTAACAGGTTGCAATCCAGTGGGTCGCTGGCGCCATCGAAGGTCACGGCTCTGTTCGGAGAAGCCTCTGCCTTATATATGCACGCACACACACACACACAGACTCGCGCGCACATATATATATATATATACATACAATACATATATATATATATATACATACATACATACATACATACATACATACATACATACATACAGAGACCATCTGCTCAAAAGCATCACTATGCCACTATGCTCTCTGCACCATTAGCAGCCTCCTCGCCCACTTTCTGCAGCAGCTTGTTCAGCTCTCGCGACACATGGCCCATGGTCAGCCTGGCATTTCTCATCACCACCTGTGCACTCATCGAGGACGCGGTGTCTCTGCTGAGACGGAAACTCCAGGTTCTTGACCTGAAGATGGTATCCGAAGGGCTTCAAGAGAGCCAACAGCGTGAAACAGCAACATCAAGCTCTGGTCCGGGCACTCTCGGCGCAGTTCGATGCCTCCAGCAAGTAGCGGTCCCGGAAAGCCTTTACAAGGGTTGGGCAGCCTCACTGATCTTGAGATCAAACTCTCGCACACAGAGGCGGCCTCTTGTTCGCGCCGCACCACCTCCACTATTTGAGTCTGGATCTCCTTGGCACGAGAGTTCACGTGAGGCCGAGCAAACGAGGCGATGTCGGGGCACAGTTTTGCTTTTGGCCTATGGTACCCAAGTATCAGCTCAAAAGAAGTCTAGCTTTCGGGCAAATAAGGCTTTGAGAGTTCTGCCTGGCATGTCGTTGCGAGTTGCGAGGCGAGACACAGAAACTTCGCGGGAGGTGGACACCTCGGAGCACCTCGAAGCTGGGACTAAACCCAAAGCCCCGTCTGCATCGATACTCTATCACAGCCATTGTAGATACTAGTACGTACAGCTTCCGAGGCACGGGGGTGTGATTGGGTCTTGGCTGGTACCTGAGATCGGCCGCTCAAATCTGCCACGAAGAATGCGAGGAAATGCAAGAACTGCCGAGACCCCTCAAATTTCAACCATGGGGCATATAGTCTCTTGCGACTTCATCTTGAGGTTCACGGCATCCATCTCGACACGCAGCACGCGCACCTGCACTTCTGCACTTTGAGAGTGATAGAGCAGGCTGAGCTGTTCACCCTGCTTCAGGGCCCCCAGGCCCCGGATGACAAAACAGACCAATGTGAGTGCAATGCTCGCAGTCCAAACTGAGTCGATGGCAGCCAAGTGTTTAAAGCAAGACATGCTGCGAGTCCGACCTCATCTTCCAGCGACATGGTCTGGTACTCTGCAGGTTCGGCAGGCCGTGTCGGGGCTGAAGAGAGCGTGGCCGCTGCCTTGCATTCACAGACACCAATGTCCTGGGTGCATAGTGACTGCTGTTGGTCGCACGCTGGCATGTTTGTTCCGCGGATTGTTTCCGCATCCGGATCTGCCTTAGCGACTGGCATAAAGAGTGGCAGAGATCCTTCTATTTCTGATCTGGGTGCACGCCTGTACGTTGTCTAGGATTCAACCTCCTGATCTAGCTGTACGACTTTCGCTTCAGAATATTCAACATACTGCCTGAAACTGGACCTTTTCAATAGCCGTTCCTCTTGAAGGCAATCTTCAGCACACAGAAGCAGCACAGCTTCGCCCAAAACAAAGCCCGGAACAACAAAATCATGTGATGATACGGCTACAGGTCCATCTGCCATAGCCAAGGCTGCGCCACACCCTCCCTTTGCCTCATAACTGCCCTTGAAAAAAGGGCCACAAAGCACGAGCCCGAGCCTCGGCGTCGAGCCGAGGTCGAGCATCGATCAAAGCACGAAGCTCCGAAATCTGCTGCTCAATGCAGCAGAACCTCGGAAGGGACATGGCATGGAAAGTCAAAAAGGTTGAGGCCAACAAAAGGTCTAGCAGTTCCCAGGAAAGGGAACATTTTCAACATTTTGCAAGATCTGTCGATGCATGTCCGTCTTGTCGTGGCAGCTGTTTCTTATGGTGCTCGGCACCACTATAGGAGCCCGAAGTAGCGCCCAACACGTAAACCATCGTAAACCTTTTCCGGCAACAGGGGTAGGCTTCAATTACAACAATAGTTCGTGTACACGTGCTTTTCGGTCCCGCACATCAAGCATGCGCTTCTAGATTCTCCTCGGGAAGCCGGAATGCTGACTGCTGCTGTACGCTACACAGTAAGTGCTACGCAACACATGGCAATGGCGCGTTTGGGCAAGCATGAAACTACCGGGTGCTTTGGCCTGGAATCCCTGGCTCTTGCTTTGATGCCTTCGAGGAACGCTTTCTGCTGCTCCCCTCGCAAGTGCTCGGCAAGATCTTGCACTCCCTGCCGGACGGCCTGGAGCTCAGCCTGTGAAGCAATCAGCTCGGCCTTCTAAGTCCAACCGCCAATCAAAACAGCAAAAGCATCGGCCTCGACGCCGCTCGCGCGCTTCTCTTGGCCCTCCATGGGCTCGGGCTCCATGTCTGGCTGTGTGCTTCGCTGGAGCACTTCGTCGAGTGATAATCCTGTACCCCGGTCGCGGACATCTGTGGCCTGAGCCTGCTGAACATGCTAAGCCCACAAGTCTTTAGGGTTTGTCTTCATGTGTTCTGTCGCTCTGATGCTAAGCCCACAAGTCTTTGGGGGCTTGTCTTCATGTGTTCCGTCGCTCTGAAGCCAACCTATCGGAATCGGGCAGCGGCGCAGGAGAAAATGCCAGAGCACACACGCTAACCCCAACTTCACACATTCTGGCTGAGCTCGTAGCTATCAGGGTATGAACCCGGTAGCATGTTGCCACCAGAAGGTAAAGCCTCGAGCAGTCTCACTCTTCTCCACCAAACTAACCCCGGGGGAGGGAAGCTATGACAGGTCATCAAGACACACACGGACACAGGATGCTTGGCACAAATCTGGTGAAGTGAGGTTCCGGCCAGAACACCACAATAACACGGTTCGCAGGCAAGTGTGAGGCCCTGCAGCTTTCGACATGAACCAAAGTGACGAGGCCACAACAAGGCGCAGCCTGGCCCATGCCAAACGTCCGCCCACCTCGGCAAAGGCGGAAAGAACGGTCCGATTCTCTCGAAGCAGACGCTTTCCTGTGCTGAGGCCCTCGACGTCTCTATAGAGCTGCTCTCGCCATGAGGCGACAGCACCAGGGTGAGAGCATTGCAACCCAGGGAAAGAGGGAATGGGTCTGGGAATGGGTGGGGGACTGGCCGTGCGCTCGCTACGGTTGGGATTGGGATTATGTGGCTGTGCCTTCTGCATCCTGCTGGTAAGGCTTCGGAGGATTAGTGCGGGGCAGTTGCCTTCTCTGAGCAATGGCGGGCCATCCTTATCTCATGCACAATGCCCCGCTGCCCCGAACTTGAGCAAACCTCATTGCAGCATGAACAACATAACCCAGAATCCATGACCCGAGTCCATACTCAAGCAACTGCACCGGATCATGTCAACTCGAATATCGACAATGGTGCTTCTGCTGAACTTGCAGTATCATGGCTGGCACCTGACCGCCACGTCAAAGCCTGAGCTGCAAAACAGAAACTACGACCACGGTCGCGGATAGACCCCGCTACGGAGTCTTCTCTGGATGCGTCGACATCTCTTATCCAGGTGTGACGGGCGGCCGAAGTTACCGAAGGAGTGACCCAAGCGAACCGACAGTTTGAATTTGAATCCATGCGCGAAAACCGAACGATTCGCTGCTGAGCCGCTGCTCAGGGTCCGGTTCAGCAGTGCCGAAGCCTGGGGTGGCAAGATCTGATACTTCTCGGAAGCTTGAGCAAATCACGAAGCAGCAGGCCTGCTTGCCGTACCTCAGTACAGAGCGACCTTCGGCAGATGCCTGGACAATGGGATTCGCAACTGGCGCACATTCCTGTGAGCACAGCCGACAGGGCCTTCTCCCAACCAGATATCCGTGACCTCAGCTGCTGTGGAGCTCGCACTGTGGATCTTCACAGGAAAACGATTGAAGAGTGTCCAAGGCTAATTTGAGCAGCGTGACTGAACAGCTTCCAGCTGCTCTTTCTGCAGCTGCTGACAGCTAGTCTCGGTCGCCTTCACGAAACCAGCCGAAACAGAGAAGTGACGAGCGGGCAATCGCCGGCCTCTGCTGCAGGGGCAGCTGCAGCTGTGGCCAAGGCTCGGGAGGTCTCCCAGATCCTGCCAAAAATTGCAAATGCATGCTTCGGAGAGGTTAGAAGGCGGTCCTTGGTGAGCCAGCCAAGCTGCAAACTGCCACGCCAACGAGACTGCAAGACAACCATCGCGCTCCTGGTTGTCAAGCATGCGATGGGAAACGGAGCACAAGACGTCGCAGACTCACTGACGCGTAGAGTCTAGCCAAGAGTCTGTTGGTGCTGCGGCGCTGGGACGCCATCCAAAACTACCTTTGTCCTCGAAGGACCGGTTAAGACACCATGGGTAATGCTGAAGCCATTACAGCAACGGAGCGGATGGTCCCATCTAGCAGCTGAGTTACAGCTTCGTGCAGCAAAAGCGGCTCAACCCAGATTAAAAGTGTACGGTCCCTGGCAGCGGGCTCAGTGCTCATCTGCACTCAGCTTTCGTTTTTCCGACTCCACTGTCGGCCGACTTCGGCTGAGCAGTTCCTGGCTCTGTCCCATCATCTCCCGGCAGCGCCTCTCATGACGGCTAACGCAGTGGAATGCTTACTTACATCCCAAATACTCTGAGGGGCTTCGGGGGAGGCCTGCATCCGTGAGACTTCAGCATCTCGGGTTGACAATTCGAGCGTTCCCACAGTCAAGCTCCTCGGGTTTTCTGGGACTGATACCATGCGATTGCTCGAATAGGTCTTGGGGTTTTTACTACTGAGCTGTATACAAGATGGGCACGAACAAACCGCATAGAATCAATCGAAAGTCGGCCTGCGCAGGAACTGTGCGATGGCGCAAGCTTTACTTGCGACGACTTCATTCAGAGACTTGAGCTTCACACGCATCTGGGAGTCGATCGGAACACACTCAAGGAGCGCCACAGAGAGGGGGACCAGTGAGGGTAGACCACTCAGGCAGATGATTTCATCCCAAACCTCGACGACGGCTGCCTTCGGCAAGCATGTGACAAAGAGAGACAAGTACCAAGACTGCAAGAACTCTTCGAGGTGGATGTCCTCGGCTTGCAATCGGAGTGAATGTCGAGGAAGGACAGCCGCTATAAGCTGACCGAATCCATCCATGTACCGTCTCAGCAGCGGGAATCCTCCCGCATAAAGCCCAGAAAGCTCCAGATCGTGCATCAGAGCCGCGAACACCCAAAATGTCTCCTCCTCTGCGCCATCCGAGACCAACAGCAACAAGCCGACGATGAAGTTCATGCCCTGACAATATCCAATTTCGGGGTTCAGGTTCGCGTAGGCTTTGCAAATATTCTGCAGGCAGTGCGCATGCATGCCCATGTCGTCAACGGACAGCACTAGGAAGGTCCTAGCTGAGTCCTTCTCGATGAGAGGCTCCCAGCCGCTGTGCCTTTGCAGAAGCTCTTGGTATTGGCCGCCTTGGCCGCAGCGGAGACCTCCCAAAGCTGCCTTCCAAACCTCCCAACGCAGGTCGGAAGGAACACCTGCTTCTACCAACTCCTTGAACAACCCCGGCTGATCCTTGCAGAGGCTTACAAGGCTCTCAGGGCACTCCGACAACGCAGAGCTCCACTTCCGCACTCGCCCGGCTTCGTCAAGGGCCTCCTCCTTCTCCCAGGTTTTTAGTGCGCTCGGGACCGGCAAAGCGACAAGCCGCTGTAACGGCAGCAGAGCCGAGAAGAGTGGAGCAAGACAGCACCCCTCCGACATCTCGGCAAAGGGCGGACAGCTGAGAGGAACATGTTCTATGGCATGGAGTGCCAGATAGGTAAGCGTTAAGCGCCTGTTGAAGCAACCCTGCCGTGTTTCGAAGTCGTTTGCGAAGCGTGGCGCAGCTACCTGAATCTGGATATACCCGCATGCCCCTGCATAAGTAACGCAGCTGCATTTACAAACGTGCAGGTCCAAGCATCGTGACGCCTGGACAAACTTCCGGCTTTAGCTTGCCGCGGCGATGTTGCTTGCAGGGGAACCGAACATGACACGGGATTCTCTGCCTCGAAACTTCCCAGGTGAACAGCTGGAGCCAGGGAAGTCACAACACGTAAGCTCCCTGCAAAGGAAGCGTTGAAAAGTCGCTGCTGCTATACTTCAGTACGACATTCAGGGGGCCTTTGACAACATTACGGCGCATCTAGCTTCCGTGGGCGGTCACTGGTGATGCAGGTGCAAAAGGCAAGAAAGCGCATCGAGCTGCACGAATGGCAGAATTTGCGCTACAAGCAGGTCGTCTGAAGTTCAGGTTGATCGGTTTATCAGTCAAGCTGAACTCTGTCAAGCAACGACTTCCCAGGTCCTTTTCGCAAACGCTTTCTCCGTACTCAACCCAACCAGCGGACTGCTTTGCAGTCTGCAGCTGGGCTTTCCCCCTCGTGGTCAATGCATCTGCACCATTTTGGGACAGACGAGCTTCTGAGTGCGATCTCACTATGTACAAGCTGTGAGCACACCTCACTGAGCCCTACATACCGTACACCGCGCGGTTGCAGCTGTACCTCGCACCGCGACCGCCAAACTCCTCTTCACTGCCAAACACTTTCACTGCAGGTTTAACTAATGTCAGTCTCATGAACAGTCACCGAAGTTTTCTGCAACACTCAGACGGGGACCAGTGTGGAGGCGAGGCGTGACGCTCTGCAATTGTGGGCTGCCGTGCCTTGCGCTACTAGTACAGTAACCAGGGTTGTTGAGGCTGGAGATGCAGCAAGAATGAGAACACCCCGTGGGAGACTAAGTTAAGGCTCAAAGCTAAGGCTTATGGGGTCTCTTATGGGTTTCTTCATGACTTGAGGCCACTAGCAACTACATGAGCTACTTCGTCCGCGACGGTTCCCAAGATCCACACACTGTGGCTGCCCTTTCCACGACCTGGGCATGATCAGTGGTAGCTTGGACAGCATCTGCCACGAAGCCAGCAGACTCTGGATCTGCAGATGTCTGACAACATTGCTGGCTCAGCATGCAGCCTGAGCTTTCCGAGATGCTCTTCTTGGACCTGCGTTTTTCGCACGACCTGCCATTGCATCAATGTAACGGCTGCCCCAAGATCGAAACCAAAGCATACCAAAGCCGGAATCAACAAGCCACAACGCTCAAATGATGTGTGCTGCTGTAACTCAAGCCGGTTCACTTTAGGTTGGGTGAGGTTAGGTTGGGTGCAGCTAAGTGTTGCTTGCGTTGCCTCGGTTCAGAACGCTGGTCAGCGAGAACATGAGGTTAGAAGGGGAGGGGGGGGGGGGGGGGGGGTGCTTCCTAAAGTATACTACAAGCAGTACACTCCCCCTAGATCCCAGATGGAAACAGAACTCCTTTAGGCATCCGGTGCTTTCGCTGCTTGCAAACGTTTTTCCCTCGGTCCATTGCCCACACTTTCACTACTCTGATACCGATGTTGCTTACAAGGTTACTTAGGCTGGGCCAGGCAACGGGACCGGGACTTAGCTAACCTAACCCAGCTCACCCGGCGGGTGCCCTGCCCTGACTTCATTGAACGTAAAGCCTCATCAAGCTGAGTTGACCTGACCCACACCAAGCCAACAGAATAGCCTGAATCACCGCGACCCATTGACCTTCTCCAAGCCAAGCTGACCGGGGCTAAGATGCGTTCGATCTATGAATCTATGACATATCTATGACCGTCTCATGTACATTTACTTCATTGTTGGTTGAATGTGGGGTGTTGTTCGTGGAATCTTGCCTGCTGCTTGCTGAGCTATGCCTTGATGGTCGCCCGCTCCCCGAAACTCACATCGGACAATCAAACCGTTACATGATCGCTCGCCTGTGTTCTCGCGCACTGCTGGGAGCAGGAAGCGTCGTTCGAAAACTCGGTCCAGTTTGGCAGACTCTCATGCAGTCCCCTGCACCTGCCATGGCTCAACCGCAAATAAAAGAACTGGGCTGCACGCGACTTCGGATTGCAATAGGCAGCATTCAAACCTGCAGGGCTTCAACACCTCCATGCAGAGCTCTCAAGGGTCATCCTGAGCATCCCGGTTTCGGCGCCTTCTGTTGAGCATTGTGACGGCTCCGAGTAGGACACCTGCCAAGGACAGAGAGTGCATTAATTGCAGACCAGGAGGTTCTCGGACGTGCGGCCTTCGAGGAGCCGCCCGAGAGGAACTGGGAAAGCGACACGCCTCGGCTCGGAGACTCGGGGAGATTCTGCGGGTCGCATCTCATGCCGAGGGCCACGCTGTCAGACCAAGCCCTGGCCTCCCGCAAGACCTCACCCGGTGGAACAAACAGCCCTCTGCTTCTACCCCCTGAAAAACTCTGCAGCCTCAGTTTCGCACATGGTTTGCCTCCATCTGTTTGACGCTGTTGTGAGACTGCAGTGCCTGCTGCGTCTTCTCGCACTGTTCACGCACGAACGTATATGCCAGCGATTACTACAAACACGCTGCCAGTCAATCCGACACCTAGCGCCTAACACCCACAAGGGCTGAGCCAAACCCCCTCACTTATACCAGTAGATCGTCAAGCTGTACGACGGTTCTCCAACAATTTCAAAGGCGAGTGAAGGATGGGTGTCGGCAAAGACAAATTCTGATCGGCTGCAAGATCAGGTTCTGAAAACTGCTTCAAACTTCGAGGACCACTCTGAGCAATGCCTGCAATGTTCATGTTGCAACACCATGGTTTTTGAGGATACGCATCCGAAACGACGTCTCACATTTCTTACATCTATTGCACCTTGCGGCTGTCTCTTTTAGCAAGCTCTTTGAAATGTGACGTCGATACGGACTTCCAGAGCCCCGGAGCTTCCCGCGCGAACCTTTTGCGACGTCTCGACAGCTTCGAAGTCGCCGGGCCGGCCCACAAGATCACCAAATCATGACCACAGCACTCGTTCAAAGAGATCAGGGTCATCTATAAACGGGTTGCGATTGCATTGCAGGCTTTGCCCGACTTCGTTTCGCTTCCTTTCTCGTTCGCTTGGCGGAAACTTCTTCGCCCAGCGCAAAATCGCCTCTAGGTTTCCTAGTTGCATGCTGTGATTCTGCGTCTTGCCGCTCACAAGCTTCAAGCCCCGGTCGGCATACGTGCAAGCCATATACATCAAGGACCTGGCCACCTTGGCTGACTCATGCACACTCCAGCGGGCCGTAGCTCGTGGTGCTATCTCCTGCAATTGCATGAAAGAACAAGTTCTAGAAGCAGAGCACCATGTAAAGGCATTTGAAATCACACCTTAGATTAGAGGTAAGACCGATAGCTTGCCCATGATATTGAAAGACCTTTCGAAACAAAAAGCTTAGGTCCTGCAGACACCATTAATATTCGGGTCCATCATTATCATGTAGCATTCATCAGCGCTTCGTTCAACTTCGTTCTAACACACTATTCTGCAGATCACGTAGCCGCAGCCCTTTGCGAAAGCAATATTCAGTCCTTTGGCGGGGATCGCTGATGAATGTTAATGATAAGACAAGAGGAGCAGAATATCAAAACATACATTTTGTGTTCCGGCACCGCGCCCTTGGCGGCATCCGGCGGCTCCCATGTGGTGTCAGACACCAGGCAAAGACGTGCCATGCCAGAGTATCCCTGCGGTGGGCTTGAATCAGTAACGACATGGACTCCCGGCTGGCCCTCCACAAGCTCATCGAAGTCCTTGTTGCCCCTGTGGGCATTCACGCTGATGTCAGCAGCATGAAGGTTGTGAATATCCGTCCCGGGCCCTGGTTTCGAGGTGGACAGTGCAGCGTGGCTCTTTGGCCACACGTGTTCCCGGTTCCAGCCGGCCTGGTACTCGTGATCTTTCTGACCTGGGTCGATCTCGTAGCCCGAGTACAGCAGAATGATGCGGCCAGTGCTGTCAAGAGCTGCGTCCATCAGAGTCAAAGCATCCCAGACATCCTTGCCATCACTAGCATGGCGAGAATACGGCAGCTGCCTGGGCTCCTGGATGAAACGCTGCCTTAGCGACTCAAAGCTTCTGCAAAGCGCTGCGACCTGGCACGTGCAGACTCAGGAGCTGACTTTACCTGGGAAGGCGACAGCAAGTCAAAGCTTGCTCCGATACTTGGCTTGCACGAGCAGGGACAAACTCCCATGGGCAAAGGCGCTTGCGCGCGAGGAGGAGTAAAAGGAAAACAAGCGCCGCTCGATCCAAGCAGCGCATCTTACAGAACATGTTCCCCCCCCTCTGCAGAAACATGAACCTCGCAACTTCCGCTTGCGCGCGGCCTCCTTCAACTTGGCATTGTTTGCGAACCATTCTTTGCTCTCAACTCGTTGGCCAAGAAGAGGGCTGCAAAGAGAGCATCACCGGACATGGGCATCTTGCCAGCTCTACACGCTGCCTCTGCATGTGCCCTCCACAACCACATCTGGAGGATGATGCACCTCATCGAGAACGGCACTGGCACAGCTCTGCCCTGGATTACCGATTATCGAGTCGCCCAGCCTCTAGAAAGCTCGCAGATGGCAGGTGGAGGAAATGGTCGCATTACACGTCACGTGGCTGCTCAGGGTTGCAACTGAGGCTGACTCCCATTGGCGGCATCGGAGCTCGCGGCCTACGCGCCCAGGGACAGAGAAGTCGACAGCAGCATCGAAGTCGAAGACCACTTGGCGACCTCGCCGTTCTTAGCCCCGCGCACGATCGGCGCCGGCTTTCGCCGGACAAGCTCGGCATCCTGGCGCTCCAGCCAGATCACCTGCGAGGCGCCACGAGACTTCGCTCGGGCGGCCGATCGGGAAGCTGGGTGGGCGGCGGGGATGCCCTGTGGGAGTACGCAGAACGGTCGCGCATGCCATTCCGGCGGCAAGGCCTCGGCTCTCGTGGCGAGAGAACACGAGGCGGAACTTCGATCGGATCTTGTTCAACGGATCTTCTGCTGCCGGCAATATAACTGCCACGAAGGAACTGCACTCAGCCCTGGCGGCAGTCCATCGCCTTCCTGCGCACGCAAAAGCACAGAGAAAGATGCGGGAGAAAGCTGCAAGTATTGCAGCTCCCAACAATCTGAGTTTAGGCTTCTTCTCAGAATGGACAACACGCGGTGTTTCCTCGTCTGCCCTGGCTCTTCGGTTGGACTCCTTGCGCGTTGAGCACCCTGAGTTACAATTCCATGCTGTTCTTTGTTCGCCGCCTCTGACATGGCGAAGCTGTGGTCACAAATCACCTTCCAGATGCAAAACGCTTACATTGGCAATCTCGCCAAAATTCCTCGACATCTCAGGGTCTAGCAAGAGCTTTTGTGCAGCTTCTCGCTGGGATCTTAGTCAGTCACACACAGAATGCCGTCCCGGTCTGCCGTGCTGGCTAGCTGGATGAGGAAACGAGCTTTGTGCCAGCTTCCCGAGCATCTGAAAAATGGCTGACACCTCCGCAAAGCATTCATGAGGCAAAACAACATTGAATAGATGAGGGCTGTCACACACACACTCTCTCTCTCTCTCTCTCTCTCGCATTCGTTTCGGGTCAGAGCCTGGAGCAGTCCTCCTGACTCGAGCTCAAAGCGCGTCCCTTCTTCTTCCTTCGGGCATAAGGGGCGTGTTAGGCCCCGTGGCCGTATGGGCTCCCCACAGTTTGTAGGGCTTTCAGGGGATTGGTGACACCACGTCCCGAGCCATCTCCATCTTTGCTTTGCTTTGCTCCGGGGTTGGTCTACGAGCAGTCCTCGCAGCCCGCGCTGTCGCGCTACCCCATCCACCATTGTGTTGGATGGGCTTAACTTTGCGTTGGAACTGTGGTTCGAACCCGTGGGGGCAGGTTTGCAAACAGCTCGTGAAGACGACATTGGGGCGGGTGTCTCCGGGGTGCACTGTCCGGTTTTCAACTGAACCCCACCTCACCTACCTAACCCTGCCTGTATCCCGAACACAAAGCCTGATCCCCCGCACTCACTGCCTCGACCTTCCGCTCAACCCTGATGCCATCTCCATCTCTCTCTCTCTCTCTCTCTCGCTCTCTCTCTCTTGCTTGCTCTCTCTCTCTACCAGGTAAGAGGTGCAGGGTAGTCCGACCCTACACCCCGCGCGCGAGCGCGCCCTTACGCCTCGGTATGACAGGGGGCGTAGTTCAGTCAAGGCAGGCCATTGCACAAGTTAGCTCTACCTGATCTCAAGGGCATCCCCGCATGCTGAGTCATCGGACTATTTACGTCCCGGCTACAGTTGATGACAGGGGAGTTTGCCCCGGGTTGACATGTTGATGTCGCCTGGTGGAAGCAATAGAAGTCTACTTTAGCACTGTCATGGAGACCTGCATCAAAAAAATGGAGGGTAAAGGGCTCTCCGTGATGAGAGAGACATCCGTTTGCATGTTCAAAGAAGTTCTTCATCTCGGGGAAGCATCATGAAAGACTGAGGTGCACGGCTCATCAGGATATTTTGTTATTACTCTCTCTTTGCTTTGCTTTGCTTTGGGGATGGGGCATCTTTCTTTCGGCAGGGTTATGGACAGGAGGGGGGGACCCCCCCCCTGCCCGCGCGCCAGTCGGCGCCCCCGACATGTGCGGGAGGCAATGGAAAGAAGGCTCTCTCAAAAGAGGCAATATTGCTCGGCGAGGCTCAACGCTTGCTAGCCCAAGGGAAATTGCACTCCGGTCACGGAACAAAGCTCAAACAAACCAAGCAGTTAAGATAGCGGGAACAAAAGGCTGAACTGACATCCTTGCGTACCGGTAAAAGGTGCACATCTTGGAGCTAGAGTGTGGGAAATAAACGCCCCAACTTCTCTTCAAACCCCTATGTAGAGCAAGAAAAGAACCTTGCGTCGAGGCTGGGCAAAAGGAGCACATGGCGTCGAATTGGAACAAAAACCTCGGGCGGAGGTACGGCAACTGAAGCGTGGGTTGGCTCTAGCGGCCCGTCTTATGGTACAAGGAAAGCAAGTTTCCTAAGAGGGGAGATCCCCTTTGAAAGAAAGGAAAAGAAATGAGCGAAAGTACGTGTGGAGGCGAATGGATCTACACATGCATGCCAGTGTGCTCAAACCTGAAAACTCTCCCTAGGTTAAGGTTTGGCTATCGGGTTTTTCCCCCGTGCCTGAAGAAGCTCGTCGGAGCTGAAACACTGCTCCCCCATGTTGGCGTCATACCACAGTGGACTGCCTCCTCCTAGGCAGTGGGGAGCGGTCTCTCGACCGGGGCAGTGGGGGACGACCTTGCTGTGGTTCCAAGTGCAGAGGCTCGTAACGTGGTTGCAGAGGTCGCCCCCTATGTTCGTCCTTCTCCCACGTCCCCCGGCTCTCTTCCGTTTTCTATGTGCCCGGTACTGCTCGCGCACCGCTTTCCTGTAGGCCAGCCACATCTCTTCATCGGTGTGGTAGGCGTCGAGATGGTATGGGACGCATCCATTGGCATCCCATTGGCCCAGCAGCTGGTGCAACCGCGCACGTTGGTGTTCATTGAGGCGCGGCGGTGCCCCCGCCGGTTCAGGAACACCACCCTCAGCTGGATCCCTCTGGAGGTCGTCTTCGCCCGAAGCGGGGCTCGTAGGGACGTCGGGGTCAATTTCCCCGTGTGGATCGGCGGCTGCAGCAGGAGACGTAGTTTCACCTTTTTCGCATGGGGAATCTTCCCCTGGCCCAGTTGGTTGACCACTCATCGCGTCGAACATTTCTCCCTTCTCGCACCTGGGGTTCTCCCCGATGTTTGTCACACTGTATTCACTAGCCACTGCGTCTCGATCTGGCTCAGTGTCGGGAACTTGGTCAGGGTCGCAGTCAACACCACGGGTATCATCGAATACATCAGCACAGGGGTGCAACCCCCTTGTAAAAGCTTCACCATGAACCCAGCCTGGCGGCAAGGGCTCCAAAGTAGCACAGACGTCTTTGCCGGGGAGGTCGCGATGGTTCTGTACTTCGTTGTCAGCGTCGGCGTCAGGTTGGAGGTCACCTTCAGGTTGTTGTGTATCGTCTGCCGTGGTTCCGGAGGGTTCCGGGGTCGTCCCCGTACTTGTGTTCAGCTCAGTGTGGTCTAGAGCCCGGTCCTGTTGTCCAGCGCAGTCGGCATCTTGCTGTCCAAAGGTACTCATAGTACACGGCAAAGTAGAGGGCACAAAGGTACTCGTAGTACACGGCAAAGTAGAGGGAACAGCGACTGGCACTGCAGGGGCAGCCCCCGCCTCAATAGGTGTAGGTCCTCGGATAATCCTGGAGGCACGGGTCAACTGAGGGAGGACCCATTCTGGCTCGACTGGCGTATTCTGGACCGAAGTGTTCCCCGGCTTTGCAGGACCTGAAAGGGGTGAAGAGGTAGTCCCCCTTGAAGATGCCGAAGGCGTTGAAGGCGGCGGTGGTGTCAGTTCCGCGGGAGGGCTTGCGAAAGCTCGCACTGGGGTGCGCTGCTTGTGTGGCTTTTGGGCTTGTCCTCTCCCTTCACGGCTCGTAATCCCAAACAGCTCTTCCAAAGGATCCATGAGGAGAGCCCCCGAAGCATCGTCAAGATCGAGGTCCTGGGCGTCCATAGGCGGGCTTTTGTGCGCCTGCGATGCCGTGGACTCTGCTTCGCCTCA
>CAJNJA010059141.1:0-39758 GCA_905231915.1 Symbiodinium necroappetens
TGGGTGGGTGGGTGGGTGGGGGGGGTGTGCATGCATGAGTGTAAGCACGTATGCATGTATGGATGTATGCATATAACAAACTTAGCAGACATGCATGAAGTACATCTTTATTGTCCTTCAAGGTGTAGTTATGTTATACTCGCCCTTGATCCGGAGCATGCGAGTCTCGGGGCCAGTGGCCATGGGCTTTGCTGATAAGACTGCCTACTTAACTACTGTTGATGATATAAACCCTGCATTATATTAAGGAATAAATCATTATTCCCATAGTTTAGCGTCCTTAAGGTAATGCAGGATTTATGTCATCAACCGTAGAACCTCAATGTTCAGGAGTGATTGGGGCGGTTCTCTCCAACACAGTGCTGCCAGGCTTCCCCGTCCGTATTGGGTTTAGGGAAATGAAATGTGATGGTCCCCTCCCGGGTGTGCCAACAACGGAAAGTTTAGCGGCGATGTTTCTGGCAGCCAGCCTCTGACAGCAGTCTAGGAGTGATTGGCGAGCTGCTTGGTTAGTTGGCACCGCCATTCCACCACCTCCTACAACATACGTGCGAGGCAGATACCAAAAGGATCATGGGCGTAGTAACTAGGGATACAAACAAGGTAGCTATACTTGCAATTTCTTACATCCCTAAGCTTACGTACTAAGCCCCATGACTCCCCAAGTAGGTCTGTTCCAGCGCAGGAATTCGAGGAAGCCCTTCGCCGGCCCTCCGCCCTCTGATCTGCAGAAACGCGGGCCGAGGAGAAGTAAGCGACAAAAGCCGGAGGGTTAAGGGTCCATGTACCAGAATAGTATGCACTTTGGCCTTAAAGTATTGTCCCTAAAAAGGTACTTTGGGGCCAAAGTATATACTATTTGGGCACATGAATCCTTAGGGGAGGGGCCAAGCATTTGTACTGTATAAACCCCAGCGTTACAGGTATCCGCCTGCCCTGTGTCAAATCACCGATTTCTTAGGCCACTCGGCACAAAGTCTTTCCGTTCCCAAGGCGAAATATAACCACATGGCTGGCGTTCACAAGGGAATAAGGATGCTTTGGGTCGTTTGGGCTTCACAGTGGAGGCTCGCATCAGGCGTTCTGCATTGCGCAGCCTCAAGAGGCCGGTTTACATGTTTGCTGCGTTGTCCACATGCGAGGGCGTCGGTGTTGCGAGGAATTGTTAAGCCCGGCTTCCAAAGTGTTCCATCACTTCTCAGCTACTGAGCTACTGAGCTACTGTCCACTGACTTGCTTGTTTATGACGTAGAGCGTTCAAAACCTGAAACCCAAAGCGTACCTTCAACCCGCACCCTAAGCCCAAAGCCCTAAGCCCGAATTTCGAATCACTTGAGGAGATTGATTCGAGCGGCACCCTACGCGGCAGAGACGATGAACGGCTAGGAGGTACAGTTGCACAGGCTGTCGCAAAGGAAGCAGAGAAAAGACAGCAGGCTTCAGTGTTTAGGGATGGAGATGTACAATAAGATGGCTTCTGGAAATGGGCTTATGGCTTGAGTTGGAAAGGTAAGCCCCCCAAATTGGAGGGTATACCACGAAGCCCTAAACATGTAAAGGTGCCGAAGCACGTTTGTTATAATTGACCGGGACTGAGGTGCTGAGTGGGCGAATGCCAGACACAGAGAGCTTCTTCGGGTTTAGGGTTTCGGCCACATTTCTTCAGAGCGTGTGGTATGCTGCCTTCAACTGTTTGGCGGGCGAGCGTTACGAATTTTGGCATGGGACGGCGGAGGTGAGCTGTAATTCCGAAGTTTCCATGATCTTGTGGTGTTGGGGCGTTCAGATGGTGCTTTGTGCAGGCGGCATGATCTCAGGGCCAGTCTTTCAGGTTCATCGACCGGTTGTAAGTTTCTCGACATCGCGGCTCAGCACCCTGACCGTCACGGATGCAGTGACAATGGCGCATGGTGGAGCGAGTGGAAGAAAACAGGGCCGGCATGTCGGGTTGATCTGCAGGTTTGTAGGTACTGTCGGGTTTACAGCCGGAGGCCACGGCATCTGGGGCTAGTCGCTAGTCTCGAGCTTTACACTTGCAGGCTTAAGGTCCGGGACTGAGTCCTACAGTCTCCCCCCCTCAAACCAAGAGACAGATGTGATCTAGCACTCTGACGAGTGGCGGAGCGACACATCTCAGCTTGTTCTCATACACAAGAACGGCTGTGCATCGTGCCTGCGAGAGAGCCTACAGGTTCAACCATCCTGCCAAGGAGACATGAAACTGAGACCAAGTAGTGGAGAGAAAGGTTTCGGGTTCTACAGACTTATGAACCTGGCTTAAATTGCCTTTTCGTGCACTGCCTGGCGACGCCCGAAGACCAACACCTAGCAGCCTCAGTTAAGCCCCTCTGGAATCAACCCCCGGCCCTGAATGTGCAATACAATATGTATATATATATATATACTTCAAGACAATCTCAAAGCTAGCATCACCGTGTCTATATGTGTCTACTATAATTATGGTTTGGGAGGCAGAGATTCCCAACGTTCGGATCCACGTGTTGATCGTTGAGCCACCATCTCAGACTGGCTGTACATGGTGAACATAAGGGTTCTATAGGGGACTTAAGGAATATACTTTCGATTATGGTAGGATCCCTACTAAAATAGAGCCACCATGTTGGACTGGCTTTACATGGACTTTGGATTAGGGTTCAGGGTTTTCGGACCGGATTTGCTCGGTTTGGAGTGTAGGGGTTTAGGGTTTCGGGATTTAGGGGTTCAGGGGTTTGGGGTTTTAGTGTTTATAAGGTTTGGAGTTTAGGGTTTAGGTTTTTAGGGTTTTGGGCTTAGGGGGTTTCGAATCCAATCGCGGCATTTTTAATAGCAAGGGATGCGGTTAGCGCTGGGCTCGGTCGGGGTTCGGGGCTTCGGGCATTCCATTAAGGGCTTACAAACCCTACCCCCTAAACCATAAACCCTAAACCTTTTATAGATCCCTCATAAAAATATTTTGGTAGCGCCCTTATGGATCCCATATAAAATCTATACAACCCTTAAAGATCCTTTTCAAGGACGCCTTAAAACCCAGCTCTGTGTTTCTTGACGCTGTTCTACGGGAAAGCCCAAGTCGCGATACCCTGGTCAGCCCTTCCCAGAAACTCCAAAATCCCTTGAAGTAAGGAATATACCTTTAAGGGTTCCTTGAAGGGTTCCTTCGAGGGATCACACGGTTCTATAAGGGAATCAATGAATATTCTTCCAATTGAAGGAGGATCCCTGATACGATTTATTCCTTAATTCCCTTCTAGAACGCTTATAGATACCCTTAAAGCAACCCTTAAGGGAACCCTCAAGGGGACCTTATTCTGGAACCCTATGGTACCCTTTACAGGGGACCCTATTCTGTACCCTCTGAGGGGATCCTACTCTAGAGCCTTGTTCAGGGGAACCCTGTTCTGAGGGGACCCCATTCTAGAACCCATGGTATCCTTCAAAGGGGACTTTTGTCTAGAGTACCTTACCTTTTGAAGATATATTCTGGGACATTGGAAGGCCTGGGTTCGAGGTCCAGGACCAGCAAGGCGGTGTGCCCGCCGCTTTGTGGGGAAGGAGTAGCTCTTGAGAGTTCCGGGCCGTTTGAGGTTTAGGAATTTAGGGTTTAGGGTTTTAGGGTTTAGGGTTTAGGGTTTGTGAAAGGGTCATTCTTTAAGGCGGTTTATTTGTAGACCCCGGATTGATAGCCAGCCTTTCCTTAGGGGTTACTTCTTCTGACACCCGGTATAGAAGAACTCCACACCACAGGCATGAAATACCGACCACCGTTCCAGGCATGGCAGTAAGGTGCAGAAGCCGAAACCGTAACCCGTAGAATTCGAATCCTTAAATACCCAGAGGCAAACAGTTCTCGAGCCATCATGGCAGCAGTACCCAGAGGGTCCAAAAAAGCCAGAATCGTCAGATTAGGTCGCAAAAGACCATCCTTCTGATGACTTTGGGGCAACGTGATCGGAACCCGTAGAATTCGAATCCCTAACAATCCAGAGACAAAGGTTCTCAAGCCATCATTCAGAAGGTCCATATATGCTACAACTATGAGATTAGGCCCGACTCTGGGGCAACGTGATCGGTCATCGTGCTTCACGATGTCCTACGACGACAAGGGCCTTGGCTCCTCGACCCTGCCGCGAAGAATTCACTCTAACCATCGAGCAAGACCCATCGAACAAGACATCGGCCGGAGGCACGGTGCCGGATGCCCCACCGCGGCCCACATGTCGAGGACACATAGCCAGCGAGCTGGCATCTCACACACAAGCATGTGTGGGAGGAACTGCTGCATTGTTTTTTGGTGGAGCTCGTGGTTCAAGCGCGAACACTGTACCACCTCATGGCTTATGTCCTGCATCAGGGCCGGGACCCGGCCTAATTCCATAATGGTAGTATCTGTGGCAATCTGTACCTGTGCCCCCAAACCCTACAAAATAGTAGGTTATGGCCCCCTAATTCGAAGGTAGTAGAACCCATAAAACGGTAGGTTGTTGGGGATCTATAGACCCTCTAAGCCCCAAGCCCTAAACCCCTAAACTCTAAGCCTTAAACCCTATGAAGCGCGTGGTTTCCTCAGGTCCACCTACGGGGTGATGAACCACGAGCCTCGGGACACTTGGCGCTGCAATAGCCTAAATCTAAACCTTAAACCCTATACCTTAAGCCCTGAACCCTTTAGTTTAGGCCCCTGAACCCGAAGCCCTAAACCCTAAACTCTAAGCCCCAAACCCTGAATTCTAAACCTCTGCAATGGGTGATGATGCACTGGGCTGGAGCGAGGTGTTCTGCAGTCAATCTGGGTGTAGGGATTCGGGTTCGGGGTTTATTAGCACAAGGGTATAGTAATTAGGGGGTCTAACTATGTGTTTTTGGGCTGTTGGCCGGGATCCAGGCACTCCTCCCTTCAATCAGCAAACCCTAAACCCAAAAATCCTGAACCCTAAAACCCTAAACCCTAAAACCTTAAAGCCTCAGGCCCTAAAGCCTAAATTGAAGTTGTCCTAGGGTTTAGGGTATTTCTGCACTTAGACCAGTACTCGACATTTTCACCGGGGCACAGCATACCGGAAACTCTGAACCCGAACTAATTCTTACAAGCAAAACTTGAGTCGGTGGGGCGCCAGCAGCGAACCTTTTTGTATGAGTATTTTATCGGTGGCTTGCCTGCAGCTGTGTTTTGCAGAAGGAATACCCTTAGGTCTCAGGCTTGTTTAGGGTGAGTGCGAGTTCCAAGTTCTGTAGCAAGGAGCAGCGAGAGCATCGCTTCACCAACTCCGTGCATCAGATCGTGCGCCAGGGCGGGAAGTGCGGACCCCGAAAGGCTGAGAATTGAATGCAGTTTTTAGTTTAACATTTAACATGTAAGCTCAAGCGATTGTTTCTACAGGGTTTTGATGGGATGGTTCCGGGTTGATCAACCAGGCTGTACGAAACTAAGCTTCCCGATTCTCAATGGCTTGCAAACCGCCGAAACCCTGAACTCGAAACCGAACCCCGCATATCTCATGCCTTGCAGGTTGTTTGAGAGTTGAAGCAGGGGTGCAGGATGCAGAGATGGAGGGTCTCAGCTGTCAGAGATTTTCATGGGCTCGTTCTAGGATTTATGTTTAAGGTGCAGGCTTTGGTTGAAAACCTGCTTTATTGAACTGATATAGCCCCCGGAACCTAAAGACCTGTACCCCTGGGCCTTTCAGCCAAAAGTTGTACGAAAAAAACCCTGCACTCCCCGAGGAATTCGAGTCATCATTAATGCCCTTAAAGTTAAAGATCTTGGGGTCGAGTCGGAGGGCGATCGCTCCCGCATGCCTGTTCGAAGAGACAGCGCATGCAGCAAGAAATCTGCTGAGACTACTGCTACGGGAGGGTTTAAGCGACTGGTCACAAAGCGATCCACTCCAGATGGCATACGAAGCTGGAGTCATGCTCTACGACGGGCATGGTGCAGGTGATCTGGGCAAATGGTAGCAAGACTGCGACTAAGATGCCGGGTATAAAAACGCATTCCTGCAAGGCCGTGTGGCGCGATTGCCCTCACCAAACTGAGTTCTTAGGCCCTTAGTCCCAGTCTGTGACACCCAACACTCCCGACAAGTCCTATGTAGAGCTTATTTAAACTCTAACCCTAAGGGTGCAAGTCCATAGTCATACACTGTCCCAAACACCCACTTACATAAGCTACATAATCGCACTCCTAAACCCCAGCACCTGATGATTGGGTCCTTTGGACGCTTAGGGAAAATAGACCCTAAACCCATCCAAACCCTAAACCCTCATAGAACCCTTAACCCTTTTGGAGCCCGAGACCCCCATAGGACTCCAAAAAACCCATACCAAACCTATAGAAACGACCCAGAGACTCCAAAGCCCCTGAGTTGAGGAACTTGCTTTAAGTCATTTGAGGCTTCCTGTTGGAATTTTAAGGGATCTTCCGTAATTCCCTTGTAAAGCCCCTAGAGATCCCTTTAACGAACCCTTTTGTAGGAACTCTTGAGGGGATATTCCATAATTCGAGGATTATCGAGAAGACCAAGACGCAAAGCCCTCTAAACCCTAAACCCTGAACCCTAGACCCTGAACCCTAAACCCTGAACCCTAAACCCTAGACCCTAAAGCCGAAACCCTCTCAGGTGCTTGCTCCCTGTATTTGCCCTAGGTCGCGCTCAGGCAGGGGCAGGGCCGGGGTCCTTGAGGGGTTCCTCCACGGTTTAGGGTTTAGGGTTTAGGCAGGTTCAGGGGTAGTTAGAAGTGGGGTTACAAGTAGTGTATTTTTTTTATAACCCATATTAATTAAGGGACTTAAAACCCTGCTTCTAACTACCCGCTCCAAGTAAGGCTTCAAGGAATTGAATTGTTAAGGGCCCTCCTCAAGAGCCCTTACCTTAAGGGTTTTCTTAGGGCTTGAAGGTTTCGGGCTTATAGGTGAAAGTTTGCGAACGGCATTTAGGGTTTTAGGCGTGGCATTTGCAATATACTTTGGAGGGTCTACGGCTCATGCACTTCCCAGTTATTGTCAAAGAATCACATGACTTCTCCCCTTCTGACGGGTACTACAAACCCTGTTCCGGATATAAACCTCCTTAGGATATGGTAGCCCATATGCTTACACCAGTATGGTAACTGAAACTAACAGCAGCCTCCCACTTCAGCTCCTTGGGAAAGGCTTCTATGTCATTCTATGTATGTCGCTTCCAGATCATAGGTAAGGATTTAACGCGTAGGATATAGGGTTTGGGGCTTGGGCATTTGGGGGTTTAGCCTCCAGGGTTTAAAGTCGAAGCGAGGATTCAAAGACCTAGGGCTTAATGGTTTACGGCCAGTGGCGGCTTCACATGCAATCGTATAGGATCTGGGTCCAACGGTTTCAACTACAGGGTCTATAACCCTAAACACTAAACCCTAAACGATAGACCTTGGGTGTTGGTCCTGCTCTAAGAAGCAGCCAGCACCTCTGAGCTCCTCTGCATCATCTTCGTCTCGGAGCTCCTCTCCTTCACAGCGGACGATGCTTCGAAGGGCAGCCCTAAACCCTAAACCCTACACCCTAAGCCCTGAACTGCATGAGAAGAAGAAGAAGAAGGAGCCACAGGAGGGGCATCGGGCTCGCAAGTTAGATTGAGAAGCGAGCCTTTGACGAAGGTGTGGCGCCGGCTCGACGGCAGGCTCCCTTTCAATACACAACCCATCAAGCAAAATCTTGCAAGACCTTTGAATGACCCTACTGAACTTTTCCGAAACCATAGAAACATCTGAAACTCCGAAAAACATGCAGCCCTATCGAACCCCAAAGAACACGAAGCCCTCTGGAACCCTTGTGCAAAGATACATAAAGTCCTCTGATACCCTTCCGAAAATACTCACAAGACCTCATTTTGAATGTAACAGACACCCGGACCCAAACCCTATTACAACTATTACCCTAAGGGTCCAAAGGACCCAAAAGCAAATTACTTTGGTTGCGGATAGTTTTGGGGGTTTAGGCTCCTTGGTAGTATTAGGGAGACCTTCTTGGCGCTACTTATGGCTCTCTTTAAAAAAGGGACCTTATGGAGAGGGTCTATATCCCTCAAGGCTCCCCCTAATCCTAACTCCTCTAGGCTTTCTGCAGCCTTTGGAGTTCTGAGGTCTAGGGTCAACTGCGGTGTAGGGTCTGGGCTGGAGGATCCTGCTTGCTATGAAAAAAAACGTCTGCTTTTTGGGCTGCAGGTGTGGGTTTAGGGCTTTTTGGTCTATGTAGGGGTTTAGGGTTTAGGGCTCTTTGGTCTATGTAGGGGTTTAGGGTTTAGGGCTATACGGTCTATGTAGGGGTTTAGGGTTCAGGGTCTAAGTAGGGGTTTAAGGTTTAGGGTTTAGGGTCTATGCAGGACGCATGCCTGCAGCATCCTTATAAATCTGAACTCCTCGAAAGCAGAGCCGACATCAGACCGAGCACAGGAAATCCTCTTGATTCTGGAGGATTACTGGGCACCCGACTCAGCCGATAAAGCAGAAACCATGCTGAAAGGAGTCCCCCTTACTTATGGCTCTCTTAAAAGCGACCTTATTGACAGGGTCTGCATCCTCAACGGTCCCCCTATACATCCGATATAGGTGTATATCCATCGTATACATCTTACATGATTACGTACATATTGCTTAGAGACAGTTTTAGGCTCCAGGCTAGTAGGAGTTGTTTGTACTGAAGTCTGTTGACAGCTGGCTGCTTAGAAGCTTATGTTTGTAGTACCCTGGCTAAGACATGCACTACGTGTAGCCGGTGCACCAAGTTTCCAAACCCCATGTTGCCAACAGCCTGACTTTTAATCCACTATGGACACAGTTTAATTCTTCTGAGGCCTTGTAGCAGACTCTCATAATTATCCCTTTCAGTATATGGTTAAATTGTAACCCTAAACCCTAAACCCTATAGTTGCAAGTGTGTCCCCCTGAGCATTCATCATTCTTCCCACATGTCAAGGCAGGTCCCGAAGAGTCATCCGTGAACGTAGCATACCCTCCCAAGTACTAACCGGTTTAGGGTTTAGGGCTTAGGTCGCCTACAGACAAGTACTACTATCCTCAACCCGAGTACCCAATAGTTGGGTCTTTTAGACTCTAAATCACTAAACTCTAAAACCCTAAACCCAAAACCCAAAACCCAAAACCCTAAAACCCTAAAGCCCTAAACCCTAAGACCCTAAACCCAAAAACCCCAAATCCTAACAACTAGTTAGGGTATCTGGTAGGGCTGGCAGCCCGGAAGCCGGAGCTGAAATCCGCCGAGCCGGAGGCTCCAAGATTGCATTCCCTAAGGCGCCACGTGTCTACATACTTAAGGGGTCCTGGGTACTGTAGTAGGGTTTAGGGTTTAGGGCTATTTCCTACCAAGGAAGCCTTACATTCTACCATTAGGCACCTAGACCTCATTGGGATAGTTAGTATATACTTGGGCCTAAAAGGAGTTGCTATGACAAGAATAGATACCACCAGGTCCTAAACCCTGAAACCCTAAACCTTAAGCCCTTAGGTAGCTGCAGACGGAAAAAGGAGCTCAACAAAAAAAACCTTGGGTAGCGTTAAACTTAGGGATTCATTGATGTCCGGTCTGTGTTGGCTTGCCAGTTCGCGCCCTCGCATGCAGACGCTGGAGTCTGATTTAGATAGAGTTTTCCGAAAATGAGGTGCAAGGTATATTCACTTGTCATAGGGATCCTACTACTTTCGGGCCGAAATTATGACCGTCTTCTCATTCTACACATACCATCGATGCCAACAACTAGCTTTGCATGTTCGCTACCGTGAACATGTTACTACGACGAAGTTCGTTGTTGATAATCGCACTCGCAATCTATGCTCTCTCGTCGCAGATCCATTCTGCCTTCCTGCCGCGATGATGCACATCAGGATGCTGTCGGGGGAGGAGGTGGCAAGCATACCCGTAGAGGAACTGAGCGATGTTAGGTCGCTGAAGCGGCAGCTGAGCCAGCTGAAGGGCTTGCCTCCTCGATTCCGGCAACGGCTCTTCGGTTGCGGCAGTCGCGGCAGTCCTCTAGACGATGATACGAAGTTGGATTCGCCAACAGACCTCGAGCTGGTTCTTCTGACATATTCCGTGGCATCCCCTGCCGAAGCGGATGAACTGGTGACTGCCGCCAGGGACGGCTCTGTAACCGAGGCCGCGCCTGTTGTGAAAACTTTTTTTCTACATAAGTCTTAGCTGGGTTGCGGTACTGCACGGGCCTTCTCATCTCGACTAGGTGAGTAGGGTAGGGGTATTTTACAGCATACTACTTTTTTTGGATTACAGGGGCGTGTGGATGCTTATCATTCAGACCATTTCAGACCACTGAAGTACTCCATGGGCCCCACGGCTCTACCAGGTTCAACCCGTCACGTCAGAGGCTCTGTCGCCCAAATCATTTCATCCACAAGTTGATTTCAGCTCAGACCTGCCCCGTCTCTGGAAAGACACCAAAATGGCTCCAAGCCCCAAACACCCTTCATAGCATGTGTTTTTTGCTGCACAAGTCCCGTAGTTTAGATTCGCGGCCACAGGCTGAGGGCTTGTAACTTTAGGACTTGACACGGGTTGCTGTGACACACCAACTCAGCCATAAACAGAGAATGAAGATCCTGTAACTGTAACCCCTCGGTCCTGTTTTGTACGGTTGATGATAGAGAATTCCTGCATGACCCGTAATAATGAGTATACAGTAATTCCATAGCTCAGGGCCCTTAAGGTAATGCGGGATTTAAATCATCAACCGCTTTTGGAATGAAACCCAAGTGCCTATGTCATCGGTTACTACACGGGTTCGTGGTGCAAGTGCTGCTGCGGTAAGAGGCCACAGAGGCAACTGGGCATGTTGCGGAACAGCCTGGTTGATCCGAAACAGCAGAATCACCGAAACTAGGCCATAGACATAATAACCGAAACCAGGTCATAGACAAAATAACCGACACTAGGTCACAGACATAATAACTTAACCGAAACTAGGTCATAGACATAATAACCGAAACTAGGTCATAGACAGCCCCGAACCCTTCAACCCCGTAAGTGAAGAGCTGAAAGTCCTGAAACTCCAAACGCCACGCCGCAAACCGTAAAACCACCAAACTCAGCTCGGCAGCTTGAGGCCGGTTTAGGGTTGAGGGGTTTAGGGATCTAGGGTTTAGGGGTTTAGGGGTTTTAGAGGTTTAGGGAAAAGCAATGGACCTTCACAATCAGAGCCAGAGGCCCATAAACCCGACATGGAGGATCATGGGGCTTACTAAGTAAGCTTCCTCAAGGGATTCCTTAAAGGGATCCTTAACGGAATCTATAAAAGCGGGGTTTGGGACTAAGTAGTAGGACGGTATACGTACCTTAATTGATGTCACAAGTATTTACAAGGCACAGTTTGTCCTCTAAGTCCCATGATCATTTAGGTGTACAGCCTTCAAAGAATGTGTTCAGAACCCTTATAATCGATCTTCATAATCTCGTATACAGGTCTACACTGCCCTAAACCCGCACGGGTTTCTGGGGTTTAGGTTTCCTGACACACTTTGACAGACAGGTTGAAGGAATTTTGCAGCTGCCAACAATCCCAGACGTGGTCGACAGACACGGCAGAAGTCCGCTGATGGAAGCAGCTACACAGAACCTCAGTTCTCCGATGGTTGCACCAGGGTTCATGTAATTCTTGTTTGTTCATGAGGCTTGTCGCAGACACGTCCTTTGGAGGTTGTTTCTTGCAGTTCGATTGAGTTTCTATAGCTTTTCAGAGGTGTTGTGTAGAAGCTCTCACCCTTGAGGTTGAGTTGCGGCAAGTAAGGAACCACGTCGAAGTTGTACGTTTGCTGCTGGAGGCCAATGCCAGTACAGAAACACGCGACCCTGATGGCTGCACTGCCCTCTTTGCATCTTGCCAGAGCGGCCACGTTGAAATTGCGCAAGTGCTTCTGGATGGCGGTGCGGATAAGAACTCCAGAAGCTATGACGGCTTCACTTGCTTGATGATGGCTTCACAGGGCGGTCACGTTGAAATTGCTCGCTTACTGGTGGCAGCCGGTGCCGAGAAGAACGTACAAAAACATGGGGCCACTGCCCTGTGGGCAGCTTCTCAAAATGGTCATGTGGAAGTTGCCCGCCTGCTTCTTGAAGCCGGTGCCGACAAGAGTCTTGGCAGTTGCACATGCGGCTCTTGTCTTGTTTTTTTCTTCTGGATGTTCTGCTATTGAGGGATATGACATGGGCATCCAAGGAATCTGACCAGCACTGACATGGGCTTCACTTGCTTGATGATGGCTTCTCAGGAAGGGCACGCTGACTTTGTGCGACTGCTGCTGGAGACCAATGCCGACAAAGACTACGTTGACTTCGCGAACCAAAGTCGCATCGTTCTTCATTTCCAAACTTTTACATTTTCCAGGGGTCTACCAACCCATGAGCAAACTTTCCTCAGATTAAAAACAAATCCGGTATTTGGGACATAAGGTGGCATCACAGCGCTCGTAATGGCGTCACGACAGGGCCATGTTGAAGTTGTGCGTTTGCTGTTGGCGGCCGGTGCCGACAAGAACGTGATCTTGTCAGACGGATATACTTCATTGATGGTCGCTGCACAGGAGGGCCGTGCTGAAGTTGTGCGAGTGTTGGTGGCAGAGGGTGCCGAACTGAACCACGCCAACAATGTCGGCGTCACTTCCCTTATGATCGCTTCCCACAGAGGCCATGTTGAACCTACTCGTTTGCTTTTGCAGGCCGGTGCCCAGAAGGACTTAAAAGATATGGATGGCATCACTGCCCTGATGAAGGCTTCTCTGGAAGGCCACAATGAATGTGTGCAGTTGCTTTTGGCTGCAGGGGCCGACACAGACATAGCCGAAAAGGACGGCTTCACTTCCTTGATGATCGCCTGTCAAGAAGATCGAGTCGAAGCGGTGCGCTTGCTTCTGAACGCCAGCGCCAGCACGAGCTTAACCAACAGGGTGGGCTTAAACGCCCTGAAGATAGCTGCACGAAGAGGACATAGTGCAGTTCTGCGGTTGTTGCTGGAAGCCATATGAGCAAAAGGCGTCCAAGCTGGGGTTGCTTTTGGGGCGTCCGAAGCACCTACGAATTAGGTATTCGAGTTTCGGATAACAGTGGTTATGCAGCTTGGTATTTGGGAAGGTGTTTGGTACTTGGACCACAGGGTGTTCAAACTGAGAGGGGGGCATCTAGCGGACCTAGCTAACGGCACTGGCACTCGCACTTGGCACTTGAAAGGTCGTCATCTGCTAAGCGCTAAATCCACACTAGGGTTTACGGTTTAGGGTTAGTTTAGGGTCCGGTGATCTCGCGGATTTCCGAACGACTGGGTCAGTCTGTTGGTGAAAAGCCGGACAGCTGCGAGCCTCACTAGTCAAGGTTTCATGGCTAGATGTAAGCCCAGCTACGGCTGTGGCTGTGTGAGCAGCGTAGCTACCCATTTATGCCCTATGCCCTACGAGAAGCATCTAAATTGATAGCCGTGAGCCGTAAAGGCAGCCTTCTTCCAGGGTATCCATCACCACCCTCATCTCTCGCATCACTTCCAACACCATCAGCATCATCGGAATGGGAAAGGAAGAGGACTTTAGCCGCTATGCCTGTAACTTTGACTTTAGCCGCTTAGCCTGTAATTTAGCATATCTGTATCATGGCTTAACAGTTAATAGCAGCAATCATGACCGGGAACAAATAGCCAGATCGTCGCAAACATGATCGCCAAAACGAGTAGCGACGCCAACAACAACAATGCCAACCTGTAGCCAAAACAAGTGTACGCAGACATGGTAACAGCTAGCCAGGGACGACCAACCGCAACAGCACCACTGATAATGGTCCTGCAATCTACGCTGAGCCGTAGGCCCTGAGCCTCATTCCAAAGACCCGCTCGCACAGAAACCTGAATGAGTACTCATGGTGATATTTTTTTGATAAGATTATAGTTGCAGTATAATTTGCCGAAAACCCTATTCTGGTAATTTCAGGCCCCTATATCAGGCCGGATCTTCTGAAGCCCAAACCCCCAAAGCTCTAACGCCCAAACACTGGGCCCTAAAGCTTTAGACATTTAAGCCCAATTAAACCCCCAAAGCCCGAACAGCCTGAACCCTAAATTAAAACCCTGACCGCCAAACCGAAACCACATCCCCGGAAGTCCTCGAAGCGACGTGGGGAATCCTGAATCCAGAAGGTCCATATATGTACATACATATATACATACATATGTATATATATATATATGTACGTGTGTATATATATATATATAGGTAGGTAGTTCTCTAGGTTATGTTCGCGCTTGGGGTCCTATTTATAAGGGTGCCGTTCGAGCTGGGCCCGCTGGGGGGGGGGGGTTAGGGCTGAAGGCCCTCTTCCTAGAGGCCCTAGTTGGAGGTTCATGGGTAGTTATAAGTGGAGTTATAAGTAGGGTAACTGTAGTTATAACCCATATTAGGGGACTTAGAACCCTACTTATAACTACCCATGAACCTCCAAGTATTCCTAGAACTATAGTGGTCCTCTCATTACGAGTCACTCTTGATTCCAGGCTCTATGTATGTTTATATGTCCTCTCATTTACAGTTTACATATCCTAGACTCTAGAACCCTGCATCAGGGGCTCCCTCGGCAATTCCACGGTTGTCCCCGAGGAAAGAAATTCGGATCTCCATGAGATCCCCATCTTCTACAACTCGCCGATGGCGCGAGCGCTTGGTATAGGAGCTTAGGAGCTTCATTAACTAGAATAGGGTTTCCGGGTAAATTCTCATCTAGCTATAAGAAGAAGCAGTAATACTACTAGTCATTCAGGCTTCTGTAGAGAGGGGTTTTAGGATTCCTTGAAGGGTCTGTTTCAGGGCACCATAAAGTGCTTCCTCAGGGCACCTGTATGGGTTTGTCAGGATCTGAAGGTTTGAAGTTTCGAGTCTGGAGATTTAGGAGCTACGGCTTGACATAGGCTGACTTGTGGCCCCAGGCCGTGGCTCCGTTCTTGTCTCCCTGTCTGTCGAGGGGTTAAGCGAGGTGTATGCCGTTGTGCTGCTATCGTCACGTATCGAGGTGTTAAAATATATTCCTCGATCAATTAACCTTAAACCCTAAAACCCGAAACCCTAAACCCTAAGCCTTGCAACTGCTTTTGGAGTCTCAAGGCATCCCTGGCATTCCAGCACCCCGAATTCCTAAGCTCGCAAACCCGTTCTGGCCCTTATGGCCCATATACAAACCACATAGACCCATAAGGAGCCGTCGAAGAGCACACTGATTGAGGAGTCCCGCGGTTTTTGGTTTCTGACACGTCCGATCTCAACTCTCAAACCCTACGCCCTAAAACCTATAAACCCTCTCACTTGTAAAGGCCCTGCAGCACTAGCTTCCATGCTCCAGCAGGTCTTGAACACGTACTGTGGGAAAACACAGACTTAGTGATATGTTCTTAAGAAGTAGTAGCATAAACTTAAAAAGTCAAGGCACTCTAAGCCCGCACGCAAAGCCTCAACCCCCAACTCTGCAACCTTAAACCCTAAACTCTGAGATTGTAATGTTTCCAGAGGGTCCGAGTACCCAAGTAGTAGGGTTTAAGGTTCCAAATTCCATACTCTGAATGGAGTGTGGTACTTTAATTATAAACCCTACTCCAGATATGTGGGTCCTTAGTATTGGGCACTGTTAAAACCCTAAACCCCCAATCCTGCATCAGCTGTGGCAGGCGACAAAGTGCCTGCGCATCTTTGAGCACCTCGCCTGTTCATCTGTATATATATATATATACGGGCCTAAGTAATTACCAATACTTTTTTTTGGGGGGTGGGTTCCTTTTTATAATGGAATATACCCCAAAGCCCTATTCTAATTATTAAGGCTCCTATAGTATGTCAGAAATAGGTGTAGGGTTTAGTGCCTATCGGCTTTGAGGAAAGGATGTTTCCGGGAACCCTGAACCCAAAAGCCCTGTGTGGTTTGGGGTTTTGGCTTTAAAAAAGCCCTATGCTTCCAAGGACTTTATAGTTCGGGCCCTAGGCTCCTTAACGACCCAATCATGCGGTTTAGGGTTTAAGGTTTAGGAGTTTAGGATACCCTAAACCCTAAAACCCTAAATCCTAAAGAGCATGGGGTTTAGGGTTTAGATTTTCGGCTTACTAGTTTGGTGCTTCGGCAGAGGGTTTGGGGCTTCAGGGCTTGCAAGGTTTCTAGAGGTTTGTAGGGCTTGTAGGGTTTTGGGTGTAGGGTTTAGAGCTTAGGGTCTAGAGTTTAGGGTTTAGGGTTTCGGGTTTGGTGGTGCAAGGGTCTTTGGCTTGGGTTTAGCGTTTGCCGCTAAAGCGCTTGGGGTGGAGCTAGGGTCGAGGGTTGAGTCCAACAGCCCGATGTCCCTTCATTGCAGAAGATTCGTCGAGAAATCGAGGAGCTTCTGGTTTTGATTTCGGACTGCTACTTCCCCTAAACCGTCAACCCTAAACCCTAAAGAGCGCCTTCAATGTCAAACCCCTTTACACGCAAGACTAAACCCGAAGCCTGGGACCCGTTACCCCTAGATCTTTGCCTGCACCTACTCCGGAAGCGTCACTAGATAGTAGTAAATACTAACCGTATTCCTTGGCTCCTTAATATGTTCTCCTTATATCTAGTAACAACCCACTCTTATCGATTCCGAGGACGTACACCAACATGTGCAGCGTCTCTGTGCAAGAGCAGGTCGCCCGTTTGTCGCGGAGTTGTTTTCATTGTGGACTTGGAGAGTTTTTGGGCTCATAGGTTTTGCGAAAATCGTGGATAGCATCTAGTTTACGGCTTTCGAAACAGGGTCCCGTTAGGGAGCAGAGTAGGCCAGTAGGCATATCACCGGCCAGTGTTGCCATACTCACGGAAAGTCAGAGCCTTAAACCCAGAATCCCACGAAAGTGAGCCTCGACCCGAAACCCTAATGGTACACCCTTTTCAACCCTAAACTCCAACCCCAACCGACCTTTGAAACATCAGCCTCCTGGAACCAAAAAAAGCCCCCAACCGCACTCTGAAAGGTTACAGAGGGAACCCGGGAAGGAAACCCCGAAAGCACCCATTGCAGAGTCGACCGTCACCGCACATAACGTTTGACATAGCAGCTTTAAATACTTAGTTACCCATGGTATTCCATAAAGGTCCTTACTATGAGTACACCATGACATACCCCACAACCCTAATCATCGAGGCTCCTAGATTCACCTTGGGCCGCCGCCCGAGGCTCCAAAATCCCAATGACTCGAAATTTAGAGCGTTTACTAGGAGCCTCCTTGTACCCTCAAATAGGAGGATCCGTCCCCAAATAACGCACAACCCTACCTTCAACTACCCTGACTTATTTCTGCGTAGGGTCTTTGTGCAAACCCGCACAATCTGTAGGCGAGTACGCTGTGACCCATTAATTCAAGTCTTGGGCGTATGACTTGCCTGGAGAGAGTATGCTACAATCATGGAATTCGGCCCGAAAGACCATTCCGAAAAACTGGTTGTTGAGATCGAATTCCAGAACGTTGGTGCATCTAGACCCTCTCTACAATTGATCCTTGGCATCCTAGCCCCTTAAACCCTAAACCCTAACTTGGAGCGAGAAGCATGCGGATGACCCGGCTAGGCCAATCGCTGCAACAACCCCTGGGTGCTGAAGTACATCCAGAACATGCCTGACAGGCGGGCCCTTATTTGGGGCATAGCACCTACATGTTAACATGTTAATATTCTCTTGATCTCGCTCGTTCCATTATGTATACTGGCCGTTGGTAATATTATAGCCTACGCCCATCGGGTATTAGCGATGTGCGGAGTCTCCCTGGAGCAGGTTCTTCGATAGTGTTGACACCCTGACAACCTCAACCGTAACCCTGAACCCTAACCCTTAACCTCAAACTTGTTACACCCTACAGTCCCTAAACCTCAAACTTCTTAAACCCTACGATCCCTAAACCTTAAACTTCTAAAACCCTACAAAACTCTACAAGACGTCACAAAAGCACTGTCAGTTAAGACCCAAGCGCGGGCTCTCGAGGCACTCCTTCGCCGCGGCTGAGGCCGAGATTGGCGCCTGCGTGGTGCTGGCAGCACCAGGCGGGTATCCTACAGTTGTTGATGATGATGATGATGATGATATATATATAATATCCTGCATTACCCATTATTAGGAATACACCATAATTTGCATAGTTTAGGGTCCTTAAGGTACTGCAGCATTTATATCATCAACAGTAGGGCTCGGGCCTTGATGGGTTCTTTACAAGATTCTATGGGGGATCGAGGGCGAGCCCGAAAGCTCAAATCCCATAGCCTCAAATCCGACACCATAGCTAGGTAGGCCTTTGGGATATTTTATATTTTCCCTTATTGGGCTTAAGAGGACCCTATTTACCAATACTTTTCAGAGGCTTTAAAGGGGCAACCAGATAAGCCAAACCCTTCTTGAGGGTTCTTGCCTTCTTCAACACAAAACTGGCACATCATTACGGGTGCTTCGTAGCCATGGTCCTCGTATTTTAGGAGGGCTACACGTGGCTCAGTACGTTCTGAAACTCTTGTAGGTTTTTTTTTCAACCTGTGTGTCGAAAAGCGGCGACATATTTCGGTCAGCTCCGGGATGACGGTACGTCCCCCTGAGGGTGATCAGAAAAACGCCCTGGTTGGTGGCCACTGCGTAGAAGCGTCCGCGGCGGCGGCGCTCACGGGGGTCACTCCCAAGACGACCAACTGCATAAAGTATATGGTGTGCCTATACTCCAAAACATTGGATACAGAGTACTCACTTAGGTGGTGGCCATTGAAAGGCACTGGCCCACGGAGCATGTCCCCCCAGGAGGTGATATTGCACATAGGTGCAGCACTGGCGTTCTGTACTCAGCACTACCACATCTGTGACACCGGCGCCTAGAACCTCTGCATTCTGAGCCAGACGCCCCCGGATATGAACTGGGAGTGCTGGACATGGCAGACTGGGCCGAATGGGGCAACGGGTACCCAGTCTGGCCTGAGAGACGCCTTACCGCAACAACGGGTATCTTACCATGGCAAGAGACGGTTGCCGGAGCGCTTGCCCACCTTGTTGGAGTCGCTGGCCAACAAGCCTCCCGGTGAAGCCCTGCAGATTATGATGATCCACCTTAGTGGGCATACGCAGGGCGTCCTGGCCTTGCCTGAAGGCTAAGGCCAAGCACCATGGTGCCTGTTCGTGGTTATAAGCGCCCTTGCTGAGTCCACCCCCTCCTCCAGGTAATCAAGTAGTCAAGTAATTAAGCCCCTAATGCCAAAATGCTCTCAACCTAAACCCCAAGCCTAAGAGTCCATTTGCCCGTGCAGCAAATGCTTTGGACTAAAGCGCCCATACGGGGACTACTTCGCTAAACCTTAAACCCCTAAACCCCAAACCCTAAACCCCTAAACCCCTAAACCTAAACCCCTAAACCCTTAAACCTAAACCCCTAAACCCTACACAACCCCTAAACCCCTAAACCCCTAAACCCTAAACCCCTAAACCCCTAAACCCCTAAACCCTACACACAACCCACCACCGACCTCGCGCCCCCCCTGAGCCCTAAACGCTCAGCCCCCAAACTCCCGGCTCCACTGGGCCCTAAAACCTCACCCCCCTTCACCCTCTTCAGAAAGAGGCCCTGGGTTTAGGGTTTGGGCTTTGGGGTTTAGGTTTTAGGGTTTAGGGGGGGCCCTAAACCCCCAAGCCCAAACAAACAACGCGCCAAACCCTAAAAACAGAAGCACAAAAAGATCGCGGAGACGAGGCATAGGCCGTAAACCCTAACCCCTAAACGCCTTGAAGACAAGGCCAAAAAAGCTGAGACGAGGCATGCTCCAGAGTGGAGCCTCGCGGGAGTTGTTCGAGTCCTGGGCCCCTGACAAGAAGCACGGGGCCCTGACCTGGAGTGCTCAGAAGGTTTACGGTTTAGGGCTTAGTTTGGAAGTTTAGGTTTCAGGGTTTAGGGGTTTAGGGTTTGGTGTTTGGAAATTGAGGGTTTAGGGTTTGGGGATTTAGGCATTTAGGGTTTAGGGGTTTAGGGTTTGGTGTTTGGAGATTCAAGGGGCTTGGTGGGTTCAGAGGGCTATCCGGGTTTAGGGGCCCTGGCCAAGAAGGAGTCTTTTGGGGCTTTGAGGGTTTAGGGCTTAGTGTGTTCAGGGTCCTAGGGGGGCTTAAACATTAGAGGGTTTAGGGGCTCAGCTTCAGGGTCTTATAGGGGTTTAGGGTTTTTAGGGGTTAGGGTCTTATTGCTTTGCTATGAGGGGTTTGGGGAGTTGGCATGTTGTTTAATGTCTTGAGGTGCAGATGTTTGGTCTATTGCAGGGGGTTGGACGGCGGCTTCAAGATTTTCACAGGTTTGTGTGTAGGGTTTCTCTAGGGTTTCTGTCGAGTTTATCCGGGTTTCTGTAGGGTCTTCTAGGCTTTCTGGAGGATTTCTGTCGCGCGTTGGAGCCCACAAGCCGGACGGCCCCGGAGCCACGGAACACGCATGCGAGTGTCGTTGTTGACCGACCTTGTGACTTCCGTGACCTTTTCTGGGTCTCGGTAATGGATCTTTTGCCTTTGAGAAGTTGGTGCTCTCTTCGAGCAGCACACAGGGCAATCATGAATCTGTTGGTTGTTTGCTACGATCCCACACATATTTTGCCAACATAGTGGACCTGAGTGAGGGAGCAGGCCGCACAGCTGGGCATAACGTACTACCCTGCCATCATCCCGGAGCCAGGTGCATGTACCATAGGGGCCTTAATAATTACCTATACTATTTTGGGAGTTCCTTATTATGATTATGGTAGAATGGGCCCCAAAACCCTTATCTAATTATTCAGGCCCCTATACCGCTTTCAGAATGAGTTTTTCTCTGTTGATGGGCCTACTCGTTGGCCGGGGCGGAGCTGACTCTTACACTCCGGAGAATCCCCGTCGTAGACTACCTCCCCTACCCCAGGGCTTATAGGGTTTAGGGTGTAGGGCTCTAATAAGATCGATACACCCTAAGACCTCGCTAAACCCTTTCTGCAAATTCCCAGTGGATCCCCTATACTTACATCCTGAAGTATGGACCGCTTTTATACATCCGTAGAGACTAGGAGCCCCAAAGCCCCTTAAGTTGCGACCTTCGTAGCTCTAGAGCCGAAGATAAGAACTTCTGTCAAACCCGGACCTCTTAAAGTTTAGTTTTTTGTTGATGTTTTTAGTTTTAGTGCGTGGCGTAGAGCTTTAGGGCCTTACGACTGCGGGGTTTAGGGTTTTTGGGGCTCTACGGCGGCATTAGGGCTTTAGGCTTAGGGCCCTAGGCCTATGAACGTTGGACATCCTTAGGCCCTAAACCCCATAAAGGCCTCAAACAGCCTTGGAGCTGAACCAGCTGAGATCTTTCTGAGGAACGTAACCCCTTTAAGTGACCAGAATCAGGAAACCCCAGATTTTGATTATGGTATTCTTAGACTAAGTTCCTAAACCTTAAATATTAAACCCTAAACCTGAACCCTAAACCCTAAACCTAAACCTGAACAACACCACAGCCAGGAACGGCGTCATCGTGACCGGCTACTCCGTCCCGGGAACCTTAGCCCACGAGCTCAAAAGCGATCCGGCACCTCGCCAAGTAAAGGTTCAGATGGGACTTTCCGAAAATTAGGGTACCTTGCTTTGGGGTCCTTATAGTAAGGATCCTACTATTTAGGGTCCTATATTAGGGTCCCCTATTGTCGGAAACCCCCAGATGCAACCAAGTTAAGGGCTCTAAAAGGAATCTATAAGAGTCATGGGGTTCAGGGTCTAGAGTTTGGGGTTGGGGAGGTTACACAAGGTGTTGAAAGCCTCTTCGCCATCATGTTTCTTTAAGGCTTCTCTTATCAGGTTCTGTAAGGAATCATCGGCTGGATGTGGGGCAAGCTCGTGCGATTTGACAGGTCGGCTGAGAGGCTGCAGGTTTGTGAGGGTACATGTTTAGGGCTTGTTAGCTTAGCATATCGGCGTCCAGAAGGCAAATTTTGCATTGCAGAATTCTTTTCTGCAGCCCTGAAACATTCTTATGAACACCAACCAAGACCCTAGACAGCCTTATACAGCACGCAAACACCATGATGAAACCTTACGGAAATCCTATATGAAACCTTACACCCTGAACCTTCAACCCCTTAAGCATCTTTCCTAAACCCTAAACCCCCTATCAATCTATCGTAGGGGCCAGGAAGTCCTAGACCTAGACGTCTGCAGTGCCAGGAAGCGGTCACCTTGAATGATGGCCACAAAGCCTGGGCCTCGGATGAGGGCTTAGGGTTTAGGGCTTAGGGTTTAGGGTTTAGGGTTTAGGGCTTAGGGTTTAGGGTTTAGGCCCACGCCTTCCAAAACAGCCCTTGAATTATGGAACATCCCTTTAAGGGCTCCCACAAGGGTTCCTTGCAGGAGGGTTCCTTCAAAGGGATCTGTAAGGAAATTAAGGAATACACCTGAAAATCAGATTATGGGATTTCGTTTAACTTGCCTAGGCAAGGGGGAGAACTTTAAGCTTGTTGGCCTCTTGGATTTGGCCCCTCCTTGAAACTTCGAACTCTTTTGGACCTGGTTGTTAAGGGAGTGAGCGGTACTTGTAGGTTCGTATAAGGGAATTACCCAGAAGGTCCGAAGGACCCTACTTGTTTTTGGTTTCTGGTGCAGGGTTTAGGAGTTGTTACGGGTTCCATAAGCGGTTTGATAGGGTTTTCTAGGGGTGTAGGTTTGTGGGAGAGTATATGACCATTGGGCTACGGATCTGTTAACAGTACTCTGGCTTCTTCGAGGGGACCGATATTATGTGTTTGGGCATCTTTTTTGCTAGGGTTTATATTCAAGATGCTTAATTGCTACAGGGCTGGTGAGGGGGCCCCACATCATGCGTTTCAGGGTTGAGGGCTTATGGTTTAGGGCTTTGGGGCTAGAGTTTAGGGTACGGTTTCGGTCGGGGGAAGCCCACTTGGAGGATCATGAGACTTAGTAAGTAAGGCAGTAAGCACCTTTCTTGGCTTAAAAAGTAATCATAATAAGTAAAAAACCTGATTGTATCCCTAGCTACTACTTACTAAGTCCCATGATCCTGCAAGTAAGGGCAGCTCCCTAAACCCTAAACTCTGGCATCTCCTGGGCGGAGACCTGGGTCTCTTCGGTCTCAGAACTCTTAGGCTTTGCTTTGTATGGTGCCTTAAGCCCTAAACTGGGTCCTTGTTGGATACAATTTTACATTTTTGTGATAATACAACCCTAAAATTAAACATGATCAATTTTGATATGGGTCCCAACAGGGGACCAGTAAACCTTAAACACCAAACCCTAAGAGCCTTTTGACCCCAAGCCCGAAGCCCGAACGCCCCAGAGCAGCGTAGATTGTGCATGCGGTCTATACGGTATTGCGGTTGCAGGCTTTAGCTTGGATGCTGCCCCCGCCAAGCAATGGATGTAAGATTTACAATAAAATATGTATGCCCTTTGGAGGTCAATGTCCGTGCGACGGTGAAGTTCATGTCGTTCTCCGCTCACTCGGCGCCACGAGCCACGTTTGCGGCTTGGGGCTTAAGCCTGTTTAGCCACATTGCGTCCTGAGCTTGTAGTCCTTTGCCCATGCTTCAGGAAGCTCAACCTTAAACCCTAAACCATAAACCCTAAACACTAAACGCTAATTCCTAAACCCTACTCAATTCAGACATCTTTCATTGCGGGCTTCTTCCGGGGGGTTCAGAAACAAGGGATCTGAGTTTGGACCTCGGATCCCTACTATGAGGGCCCCTGCTCAGAGAGACCCAATACCCATGACTTCAGGAATATATCGTGAATTTCAGAAAGGCTTCATAATATGATGGTCTAAGGGGCGGGTTCTTCAATATGACGGGGTGTTGGGCTCTCTAGGTACTACTAAGCCTTTCATCAGCTTCTGGGTTTTAGAGAAGCTACAGTGCATCCAGGACCAATCCTAAGCCCCGAACCCTAAACCCTGCACCCGCATAAGCTCTACCTGGACTCAACACCGACCTTCTTGCGGCTCCTTATTTCGCGATTTCTGATACAAGTCTTTAAAAATAGGGCAGGACGTGCGTGGTCAAGGTCAACACCCTAAACCCTAAACCAACACCCACAGTCACAATATCGGTCCCTTGGAAGCTCCGGCTACATCGAGCGAGCCTTGACCACCAACACCTCCAAACCATGCAACTCAAAGTCCCAACCTCCCTAAAATGGAGCCACGGTTTAGGGGTTCCGGGGTTAGGGTTTAGGGGCTTTGCGGTTTTGCGGTTTAGGGCTTAGGATCCCTTTGCCCCTAAAGTTCTAAAGCCTTAACGTCCTAACACCGACCCCTAACCCCGCAGGGCCCATACTATTTTGGGGGTTCCTTATTATGACTATAGTATAAAAGGACCCAAAACCCTATTCTAATTATGAATGCCCCCATAGCACATGCAACTCTAATCCGCTGTACTCAGCAAACCCAGCGCACAAGGCCGAAACTCTATACAAAAAACCCTTCGAGCCAGCATTTCAAGGTTGAGGGGTATAGGGCTTAGGGCCTGTGGAATTTAGGGTTCAGGGAAGAATCCCCCAACCTGAACCCGAATCCCAAAGCAAGTGGCCTGCTGCCTGATGCCTGCCGGATGCTGTAGGGTTCCTTTGCAGTTTTCGCTGGCGCTGGGTGCGAGTGAGGGCAGTTGAGCGGCCCATCCCCTGGCACCTGGGCTTTTCGACTGTAGACTCTGCAGGCAAAAAAAAAGAGCCTAACAAAAAAATCCTACCCTAAACCCTAAACCCTAAACCGATGCCAGGATTACAACCAAACGTCCGAGTTCATCCGCCAGCTGAAGGCCAACGTGGTTGCCGGGAGCCCGGGTCGTCCATCGAAGTGTTTCTTCTAAGGCCTTTGGATTCTTTAGGGGCCTTAGGGTTCCTTAAGGGGCTTGGGGTTTAGAGTTTGTTTTAGCACCTCATGGCTTTATAAGGGCTTTATAGGGGTCTTGGTTGAGGGCTTTACAATAAGGGTTATACAATAAGGGTTAAGGCCTTGGGATTCTTTTCCGTGGCTTCAAGGTTTGCGGGGCTTACCTTGTTTCAGAAAGCAGGGTTCACCTCACACTGAGCCTAATGCTTCAGCAAGATCGGATAACGAAAGTGGCCCTTTTCTTACCCTAATCTAGCTTAGGGATTGGGCTACGCTTGTAAACCCTAATCACGTAAATCCTGAAGCCTGAACCTTTAAGTCCAGCCACAATTCGGCCAGACAGTTAGACCCTGAATCCTAACCCCCAAACCCGAAACCCTAAACCCTAACCCCCAAACCCTTAAGCCTTCTATTTCGAAGCCTTATCTGAACACTAAACGGGTAAACTCTAACGCCCGGGGAAAGCACTGATTCGGGTCTAGGGTCTAGGGTTTAGGGTTTAGGGGTTTAGGGGTTTAGGGTTTGTTCCTCAAGCATCCAAACCCGAACCGAAAGACGCTAAAGCGAAAGCTCCCACAGCAAACGTACACCTGAGAGAGTACCCTTATAGATCTCTCAAAGGAACCCTTAGTCGGACCCTTAGAAATCCCTTAAAGGAAGGAATCCTCTGAGGTGCTCGTGCATGGCGAGGAGCATGAGATGGGTAGGATGCGCAACAAGCTGCGCGAGGCGCGATGCGAAGGTTCAGTTTAGGCCTTCAGGCCCTACGGATTCCGGGATTCCTTTAAGGGATCCTTTCAGGGGGTTTATAATTACGATTAAGGGTTCCTTTAAGGGATCTACCCAAAAAGTTAAGATACATATGAAGAACCCTTATGGACGCTAAGACGCCAGGTTTCTGAATCAGGTTCCTACATTATTGGGCTGGGCGTTTACGGCAGTTTCCTTAAAGTCTTGTGGGGCTCCTTAGTGTATTTCCTAAAAAATCCCTGAATCCTCAACCCCATGGCTTGCTGTTGATATGGACGCCCTCGAAAAACTCCGATTCCTCGACGAAGCTTCGTGTGCGCAGCTGGATGCTCAAAGGGACCCAGCGGCGCCTGCACACCCGAAGAAATCCGAAACTGAGAGCTTCGCACCAGCCCAGATCAGAGCCTTCTTTTCCAGGGTTTGAGTCTGCATTAGCGGACATTGAAGAAGAAGCTGCTCCGAACATGCTCTATGCCCTAAACCCTCAACTCTGAAACCCAAATCCCTGAAACTTCAATACCCCTGAAGCCAGAAGCCCCCTGTAAGCCGAACTATCAACCTGCTTGCTAAGTCCTCAAATCTCAAACCCCAAACGGATCTCCACCTTCATCCCCGAAATTTCCTACAACCCTAAGCCCATACTCTTGGCTGCTGGCGGCATCATCCTGTCACCGCTCTGGTTCATTGGGCATTGAACCCATCTAAACCTTCAGCCCCAAAACTCCCTAAACCCTAAGTCCTAAACCTAAACTCTATACCCTAAACCCTAAACCCCAAAACTCCCTAAACCCTAAACCCTAAGTGATTGACTCCTTGAAGTTGATGCTATGGCGTCCCTGGCCATTCCCCCTGTGCCGCTCTGGAACCCTGCGCGAGAGCGCCTGCGCTCCTTCCCGGCGTCGAGGGTTTAAGCTTATCCCTTACTAGGGGTCGAAAAAGTAGGCATGCCCTGGTATCGGGGTTTGCGAAGAATTCAGATCTAGAAGCCCCGTTTAGCTCCTGCATACATAGAGTATGATATGCTGATACTCTTTAGATTGCTATTATGTTTGTGCTGGCACCCTCAAAATCAATGTAGAAGCCAGTCTCAAGAAGTACCACCAAGTATTTAAGGAGCCCAACCCAAACCGTTGCTTCAAAGGGGAGCTGTATTCTGGTGTAAGGTAACCGGGCTGCTTTGTTTAATACAACCGCAAGGAGGCGATCTTCCTGAGGGGGATTCAACCACTAACCATTTGGGTAGTTTTCGAAATTAGGGTCCCTGTCAGGGTCCCTTTTATAAGGGTGCCATACTATATTGGGGACTTAAAAAAATTGACCCTAGGTTAGAGAAGTACCCATTTTGTGGCAGTCTAATTTCTCTGATCGTCCAAACAAGTCAACCTTTGCTTTCCCAACGACCGTTGCTATCTGTGCTTGCCACGCACATGTTATGCAATGATCTTAACGTCAAAACCAAAAGCAGTCTATGGGACCTGCAAAAATCAAATCAGAAAATCTTTATCAAACCTTAATCAAACTCTTCTTAGATCCCCATCGACCACACGGCATCCTTTCTGGGTACGTTGTGTGTTTACTTTGTTGGTGGGTGAGGGTTTGGTAAAGCCAACAGTCTTGGAAGACAAAAACTTGGTGAAAAGACATGATAAGATGGCAACAGTTGAGAAAGACAAACTTGGGGGTTACGCATGATAGGGCCAGCAGCTCATGCAGCACATAAGAAAGAATCACCCAAACACTAAACCCTATAAGCCTTAAGCACAAATCCTAGACCCTAAACCCTGAACAGTTTACGAAATGCAGAAACAAAGCCCTAGACCTTGAACCCTAAGCCCTAAACCCTATAAAAACCCTAGAAGCCCTGTATACCCCATTAAACCTCTACAACAACCCTACTTGAAGGTTCATGGGTAGTTATAAGTGGGGTTATAAGTAGGGTAACTGTAATTATAACCCATATATAACTACCCATGGACCTCCAAGCACAAGCGCCTAAGCCCAAGCCCCAAGAGACTCCAAAACCTTTCAATTAAGGGATATACCTTAAATCTTATTCGCATTCCAATTATATTTTACGGTACATTCCTCAATTAAGGGGTTTTGGAGTCTCTGGGTTAGGAATCCTAAACCCCTAGACCCTAAACCCCTAAACCCCTAAACCCTAAAGCCCTAAACCCTAAAACCCCAAACCCTAAACCCCTGAACCCGAAGCCCGTTACTCGATGCCCCGAAGCCCAGGCTTCCTGCCGCTTCTCGAGACCGAGCTCGAGGAATTCCATGGCCAGGACGCCGGAGCAGTGGTCTGTTTTGGGGTTTTTCGGGGGGGTTTAAGCGGCTTTGGGTGTTTAGGATATTAAGTTGTGGTTTTTTGGCTTAAGGCGTAGGGTTTAGGATTTTACATGTTCATGGTTGAGGGCTTTAGGTGTTTTTTTGGGGGGTAGAGTTTTAGATTTTGAGTTTGAGTTTTAGGTTGTAGGGTTTTAGGCGTCAAGGTTCGGGTGTTTGGTGTGGGGTTTGGGGATTTTGTCTTAGTGTGTTTAAAGGGCTTCGGACTGTTTCAGTAAAGGTCAGAAATATACGTAACACTATTCCATATTATTCCGTAGGTTTCCTTCTTACGTGCACTATATAACCACACCCGCTCGCCTATTCTATTCATTACGGTCCCCACCCGCTCGCCTATTCTATTCATTACGGTCCCTATTTTCAATGGCTTGGAGACGGATGTTGTACGATTCTTTGCAGGGATTTGGTACACTGGGTGTTGGGTCGTAAAAGATGCTAGGGCCTTTAGAAGGTCATGATGTCGTGATAAATGGGTGTTAGAGGGGCGTGGCAACGGGGTTTTGTAAGGCTTTCTACATGGGCCTCTTTGGGCTCTTCGATGAGTTGAACATAAAGTTATAAAGATAGGCTCCAGATTAGGGGTGCAAGGCAGCAATCTTGATGACTGTGTATTCGTTGTGCCCTGGATATTTTCAGAAACAGACACCTTAATTGATGTAGTGTCGATGCTTAAATGACTAGTAGCAGTATTCTCCAGGGCCCCATAGTTGATAAAATCGCAATATAGAGCACCCGAACCCCTAGTGGAAGTATGCGGTCCCCACGTGTGCTAAAACCCTACATATCCCTAGAGACCACCATTCATATGGGGAGGAACCCTAAGCTCTAAACCCTATGGGAAAAGGGGCTTTACAGGCGTTAGATCTGCTTCGAAGGGCCATTTCCTCGGCTTTTCGGGACTTCGGGTCCCTTGGCCGGATGATTGTGAATGTGAGTATTGCGATCGTTGCCATGAGTATCATGACGGTTATTAGCATCATTGCAAAAAACTAAGATGTGTCATTCTTATTGTTCTTATTATTATTATTAGTGTTATTATTATTTTTGAACATCACATAATATCTCCATGAATGTTTCTGTTGTTCGCACTGTTACTACTGTTAGAATTATGATCGTCGTCGTCGGTGTTGTTGTTGTTGTTGTTGCTGCTGCTGCTGCTGCTGTTGTTGTTGTTGTGGCTACGCCGTTATTGCTGTGATTGTGCTTTTTATATTGTCTTGACTATCCTGACATTAACCATACATACTTAATCCGGTACTGGAAGCTCCGCACAGGAAGTGCAGCTCCTCGCAGATGCACTGCGCCTGCCCTCCGGCTCAACATACTATGGGGGCCAGGGCCGGGATTATTGGTAAGATTATTCCTCAGGGTTCCTCATGAGCATATAGTATACTATCATATACCCCCAAAGCCCTATTCTCATTATGAAGGCTCCTATATTGGGTTATAGGGCTTCAGGTCCAGGGGATTTGAGGTGTAGGGTTTAGGGTTTAAGTCTTAGGGCCCTTACAGTAGGGGTTTAGTGTTTCAGGGTTTAGAGGGAAGTGCGTAAAGTTTGTCGTTTTGGGTTTCACGCGCGGCTTAGGAAAATTCTCTGCCGGTTTAGGGTGCAGGATCCTTGTCTATGGGGTCTGTAGGGCTTGAGATCCTCTCTATCGGCCCCGAACTCCAAACTCCTAAACCCTGAACCCTGAACCCTAAACTCCTAAACACTACAACCCTTCAAGCCTGAACCCTAAACCTTCTGAGTTCTTTCTCAAGGCACGCGAAGCAAGGAGCTTGGGGGAAACTGCGGCCTGCTGCTGTGTTGGGGCGGCTGCGCCGCCTTCTCGTCACCTCAGCCACAGGAACATGGGACTTTCTAAGGACACGAACCATTCGGTGGGCACAGACGTTGCCTGAGACACCTTGGATTTATTACACAGGTTCTACAAGGCTTTATAAGAGGGATCTCTGAGGGTTTGGAGTTGGGGTTATAAGTAACCATAGCTATTGTGACCCTACTTACTCAGTCTCCGGATCCTCCAAGTAGCTCGGGGCTCTATGGCTCAGGGACCGTCATAGGATCTTGAAATCTTTCAGGGTATAGAGCTTAGTGTTTAGGGACATGCCCATGAACTTCAGATCTTGAGGGGGAGGTTCGTGGAGGGATGTAGCTCAGGGAAGAGGCTCCTAGAGGCTTGATAGGACTGGCTTTACAGTGTCCTTATCCCCAAAGATCTGAAGACACAGAATCCACGAACTAGGCCGGAGCCATCCCAAAGCTCGTTCAAAAACTTCTGTGTGGCCTTGCAGGCCCATGGAGACACTAAAACTCGCGTAACACTCGTAAAAAAAAAACGAACCGAACAGGATCTCCCAAGTCAACTCTAAACCCCGTGACAGCCCTGAACCCCGACGCGGCCCCGACTGCCATCGGCAGGGCGGGCGAGGAGGCTGATCCTCACGCCCATTTTTTGCGAGGCTTTGTGGGGGTCTATGCTGGAGAGGCCGACGGCTGTGCATGTAGGGTGCACTTGAGAAGCTTTTAGCGAATTACCAATACTCATATAACATACTCTTACTGGTTGCGCTTACAGTTTTTATGAATTACATCCGGGAAAGGTGCCGCCGAACTCGGGGCCTGCACGCCTCGAGATTGGAGCTTCCAGTTCAGGGTTCAGGAACCTTCCGGAGCGCCTCCGACCCGGGGCCCAACCGAAGCCAGAATGGGGTGAAGGGTTTCGGAGCCAACGTCGACGACACTCATAATTGCTTGTAGCCCCAGATTCAAGTAAACCCAAACCCTAATTAAACCCTAAACCCCTGAAGTCACTTGGAGGGAGTGCCTCGCTGGCTGCCGCACCGGGCCGACGAACGAGACCGCCTGGGGCGTTCGGCGCTCGAAGAATTTCGGGCCCCGCTTGCGGAGGTTTCGGGTTTAGAGCTTTAGGCTTGAGGATGTGGGAGTGAAGGGCTGGAGCCACTAGGAACCATTTAGGCCATGTGCTCTCCACATTGAGAAGTCAAGGGGGGTGTCCGGTTGAGGCCTCGAGGCTCGCAGGCTGCTTAAACTAGGCTCTTAATAAGGAACTTAACTTAAGTTACCGGAATAAGGAAACCATAAAATGTTCTATAGCTCCCGATTCTGCTAACTTCGGTGCCATTCCTGAACAAGAACCTAGCTGACTGGTTCAGGGATGGATTTTTGGCTTTAGGGGATTAGGGGTTTAGGGATTACGGGTTTCGGGTTTAGGGTCCTCCATGTGTCATACCTTCGTAGCGGGTCTGGGGGGGTTTCGTGGGAAAAAGGGGGACAGCAGGGAAGTAAAAGCTGCACTCGGTGGCCTTGGACGGATTCCAAGCTCCCGAGCCGCCCGAGCCCGGATCCTCCGTCCGAACTCTATCCCTTCCCGACCCCGGGCGAAAATGAAGCAGACTGCTATAAGCAAAAACAATGACAAAGCGTCTCAGCAAACGACGAAAATCATAGTGGTACTAAATCGACATCCCCGCAATCTCCTTCAGTTTGACCCCATCATCAGCTGCAGAATCCTAACCATACTCAGCTGACTCGTCGACGCGTCAACCGCACCCTGCCCCGGCACCTCCAAGGCGTGTCTCAGCAGCAGTGCGCCGCAGGCAAGAAGGAGCAGCTTCTTTCCCGCCATGGCCAATACTCGACGCGGCACGCGTATTCTCACAGTAGCTGATGGCGACGATAAGGGTCACGATGGTAACTGTGGTGCCACTAGTCACTGGTCATCTTGCTGACAGTTGTATCCGTAGAAGTCGTAGCTGCACCTGACCTTTCAGCAGCGAAAGCTATAAGACATAGGACCACCAAACGAGTCCGTGAAGTGACGGCTTGTGCATGTCTCAGCTCTGATAGCCAGATCGCAGAGGTCGCTCCATGCCAGTTCCCGAGGGTTTAGTTTACAGGGCTTATTATAGGCACTGAACCCTAAACCTTAATAAATGGTTAGGGCTTCGGGCTTTCATGAAGTCTGAAGTTGAGCGCATAAGCTCTGTGTGCAAACTGAGGCTTCGACTTTCAACCAAGGCCGAAGCTCCCCTCACAAATCCTTAAACCCACAATCACATTCAGTGGGTATTCTGGGTAGCTTCTTCCGCCTGATGCTGTGAAGTGCAAGCACCAGCGTTTTTGAGGTATCGCCGGGGTTTCCCGGAGATCGCCTGTCCTGGTCGGAAATTCTCCGGCCCATCAGACGCAGCACGCACTCTCCCCCTCCCTGGAAGCAAAAGCAGCCCTAGCCGTAGCTTCGGGCGGGTGGTCGGGACAACTAACTCGCTTGGGGTGTAGGGTTCAGGGTTCATGAAGAGCCCATGACTGCATCTCAGCGTGACAGCAGCGGCTCATCCGCAGCTGCCACAGCTGGTCCGGGATGTAAAGAGGATTGGTGGATGCGTTCATGCGGTTGCCATGAACTCCACAGAAAACTGACGGAACCAAGGGCACCCGAGCATGTTCAGGAAGCCCTCCATTCAAGCACTGCCTGCTGCTGCTGCTGCGGTCCCGTGCTTTCTTCTCGGATTGAAGCCGACAGCCGGCCTACTCGGAATCAGCCCGCAGTGCAGATTTGCAAACTTTGGAAAACGAAATCGTGGAAAACAAGAATTTCAAACATTCGGCTCCAGTGGCTGTGACACCCTGCGCGACCTCGGAAATTGCGGAGGAGTCGCGTGGGGGCGGCTTGGAAGAACTTCCCTTCCCTCTGTGTTTTCGCTGTAGAGTCTCCGTTAAACCCTAGCCGCTCCCTAAACCCTAAGAGCCGCAAAGCGCGAACTCCCACCCCCACCAACCGATGCAGCCACCAAATACTCATAGTCAGAAAACGCACAATCCAGTTCATCGCTTCGTCACCCCGCATATGCCCGTCATGCTTCATCCAACAGCTTGGAGAGTTTTGGACGCGCACACACACACATATATATATATATAGATAGATAGTATGTTGTTTTAACATTTCTATGAACAAACATATATATATATACACACACAGAGATTGATGCATATCTACATATGTATTTAGCTATTTTATAACTCTATAGGGGGACTGTTATAAGCACATGTAAGAACTCATGACTCACACCCTTCACTAACTATGCATGACGCAGACTAGTCGCCCGTCATACCTTGCTTCCTTCATGTAGGCTTCGAAGCAAGAATCCGAGTGAACCCTAAACACCTCGAGCCCCCAAAAGCAGACATGGGCAGTTTGCTAAATTAGGGTTCGTTTTGGGGTCCGTTTTTATCTGGGACCCAAAAAGGGACCCTAATGTAGAGAACTACCCACATGCCTCAATTCCCGAAGACAAGACGGGGCGAGGAACTGGCCGTCGCGGCTTAGCACACCTGGCGAAAGAGCAAAAGAAGATTAGTTGCGATGATCCTGATATGTATGGGTGTTGGAAACACTGATCAGGATCCAGGCGTCCATTATCCTCATCATGTGTATGTGTCCCGCCACAGTTCATGTGGCACTGTAACTGTACACTACTACTTGCTATCATCGTGACAAGCTGGTATACTGCGTCTTGCTCTTGATGTGAACAAAGCCGTCTTTACAAAGTATCTTGGGGCAAGGGCGGGCCGCTCGCGTTCTCAGGCTATGGGTGGCAATGACCGGGCATGCGGGAGGCTTCAGTGAAAGACTGCAGCTGCTTCGGGCATTCTTACCTCTTAGGCTGAAAAAGGTTTCGGGTTTCAGATTACGGCTTAAACCCGCTGGAACCTATCTACTCTACATCGCTGCAACGCCTTAGCCTTAAGCTTTCTCCCCTAAAGGCCAGAAATCCTACCCGTCCGGACCCACACCCCAAGTCCGGAGTCGCGGAACACCGAGAATGAGGGCACTCCAAGGGCGCCCAGAAACAAAAGGAAAACTCCATGTGCAGGAAGCCTCGAAACCGCTGGAACTCCGAAGCACAGATCCTGACAGGCGAAGCTCCAACGGCTGAATCCAAGCCTTCCTCGCCTTGAACTCGCAAGTGACCTGAAGCCTCATCCCCCAAGCCTGAGCGCCTAAACCTTGTATCCTGAGTCCCTAAAAGCCCGAACTCCGGAATCCCCCCCCGGCACCTGCTTGTCCGTCTCCAGCGTGACAGACGCAACGCCGCCCTTCAGCGTGTCCTTCACGGCCAAGAGGAACAGTGCCCCCGCCTACAACCCCATGGCCACAAGGTCCGTAACCCGAGCCCCGACCATAAGCCCTGCAATCCTAAGCCGTGTGGAATTCGAACCCCTGTAACCCTGAACCCTTGTTACCCCAGATCCTGCAACGCTAACTCTACGGGGCCAGGTTAAGGCAAACTCCACGTCCTTGACGCCCAGCTCCTCGAAGACGGCCTGCGAAGAGTCGAAGTTCTCGTGCATAAAAACTACGACATGACGTTCCCCTTTGCTTTCAACCCTGAATCCCAAACCGCAGCTCAAGCTGTGCAGAGCTTACAGGTCATGGGTGTAGGTGTAGGGTCGGTTTATTGAAGGTTCAACTGCTGCCATGACAAACGATCCTGGATAAGTTCATGATAGCAACCCTGCAGTAACTGGGGTAATCAGGAGATAGAGCGGTAAGCTCAACTGGCTCCAATTTCGCGTGGAGGAGTTGCAGCTTGGTGGACTAAGGTTGACACTTCTGGCTCTAAGCCAGCAACCGCTGGAGATTAATGACCTTAGAGAGCTGACGTGAGGGGTAATTGGTTGCGAGCAGATATCCCCAAAAGGCCTCGTACTGCAAGGCCGCGTTGCTCCAGGTGAACTCCGCGGAGGCCGCCATGGCCGCCCGGGTCATGGCCTTCACCTTGAGAAAGGGGGGAGTCTTGGGTTGAGGGTCCAGGCTTAGCTTGGGTTTAGGGTAGAGTTTGGGTAAGCTTGGGCGTTGGATGGCTTCTCTTAGTCTGAATGGGCTGGTGAAGGTGTTGTACATTCAGAAGCAGCTCATCTCGAGAAGCTGTTGTTGTACGATCTTATAAGGGCGTTTACGTGGCTGTTTCAAGGGGCTTCGGCTTAGGGTTTAGATTAGATGGGCTTCGGGTGTATTCGGGGTTTTAGATGTTATCTGGTCGTAACACCTCCGAGGTCTTCGAGTATGGGAAGCCGATGCCTGATCCTCATCCCCTCAAAACGTGATAGCGTGGACTGTAGCAAGGCAATACAGAAATACCACAAAATACACGCAAATAGTCGCGAGACTGCATCAATTCTTCCCTAAAGTCCCAAATCCTACCGCAAGAACTCCCAACTGCAATTTAAAGCTATGCTATACAGCTCATACTGATAGTAACAGCAATAGTCGGTCGTATCCGCAGATAGAGCGACAGTGAAACCCTGAGGCCCTGCCTTCTCGGGCTCCTGGATGAAGAGCTTCGAGGCCCGCTTCAGGGCGTTCGCGATGGACTGCACGGACTCCTCTGCGCTTGGTTTGGGGGAGCTTTCGGGGCCTCAAAGGACTTGGCGCCAACGCAACAGAAAAAAAAACTGAAAGCCCTAGACCCATCTTGAAACCTAAACCCCTAAAACCCTAAGGCCTAATGACACTTTTAGTGCTTCGCCTGTGTGGGGTTTGGGGATTTGGAAGCCTCCGGGGAGTTTCATTCAAGTTTGCGGATGTGGGGGTCTACTACTTTGGAAGTCGAGGTGCCAGGGGTTTTGGGGTTCAGGCAATTCGGGTTCGAGGTTCTCAAAAACTCTAGGGTTGTCGGGTCTGAGAGTTTCAGGCGTTTTCAGCCTCCTTCAATTCATTTAGCGGCTAAGTCTAAGTGGCTGCAACTTCAAGCACACCTCAAGCCGGAAGCCCAAGCCCTCAATCTGAGATCTACCCAAAGCCTCAACTCCTCCAAGATCCTCCTTCACTCCTTGATATGGGGTGGGGGGGCTTCTGCAAACTAGGGGCCCCCTGCCGATAAAGATCCCGTTCATGTTTTCTTTTTTAAACCTTGAGCCCTACAGAGCAAGGACGGCCTTGGAACCCTAGATCCTAGAAGCCGAAACCGCTTAGTCCCTGTAATCCTACACCAAAAAACATCTAGAAACGATAATACCCTGACCCTGGCCCCTCCGCCACCTTCAAACACACAGCAGGCGGAGTGCCTCGTCGATGACGGCCTCCACGGACATCTCCTTGTCGGTCCAGAGTCCGTTCAAGCCATCCTGACAGGACACTTTGGAAAAGGCCTTTGTTGCTGTGTCAAAACATAACTTGAATTAAAGGGTTTAGGGTACGGGATATGCAATAGGGGATTTTTTGAGTCCTCTTTGCAGACAGCAAATCTGTTTCATCGACGAAAGGTCTGAGACCAGGGGAAGGAACCATCCACACTAGGTATAGGGAGTATTATACTGATCAGACTGCACAGTAAAAACCTAAAAGCGCCGGACCCTGGTCTCGCCTCGACGGTGTCCTTCAGGCCGCCGGTAGGGGCGACGATGGGCAGCGTGCCCATGCGCATGGCCTCCGCGCGGGAACTCTGCGATTTTGGGGATACGCTGTCCTGAGTTTTTTGAATTTAGGCTTTCAGGGTTAAAGCTGCAGTCTCCAGATGTCGGCTTTGGGTGGAGGCTCGTTTCGTGTGGTGACCTAAGGTCAAAATGTTCAGGGTTCAAGGCATGTTGCGCAGCCCTGATCCGCCACACTCCGAGCCCCTCAACCCCAAGTCCATAAAGCAAAAGAACTTGCCTGGACTGCCCCATCCTTATCAAGGGCACTCTGGCATTCTTGGCGATCCCTCAACTCGACTCTTAGCCCGAAGCCCGAGCTCCTAAGCCCGAAACCCTAAACACAACCCTAAACCCCGAACCCCAAAGCCAAAGTCCCCTAGTCCAGCCTCCATCTGGACGAGGCCGCACGGCTCCCACCTGCAGTTTTCTGGAGGGGTTTTGAGATCATCAGCTTGGGGGTGATGGCCGGCGGGATCAGGGCCTTCGAGTTGCGCAAGTGGCCGGTTTTCCCAATTTGACCGTAGCCACAGGTACCTGTATGTAGGGTATAGAGGAGAATACGGGCAGCATGCAGCAGCTTGAAGAGCTGTCCGAACTGTGTTTACCCTGAGCACATCTAGTGGCCTTCACAGCATCTTCCGTAGAAACTCCGAGAACGCAAACTCCTGTCCAGACCCTCAAGGGCCATTTGGATCAAACTGTGCCTGGACGGAAGCAGCGTGTAGTCGCAGCCGGCCAGCAGAGCGTAACGCTCGGGGCCCATCCAGCCTGCGCAGGAAGACTCTCTGTTGAGCGCGTGGGTGAAAAAAATGCCGCTGGTTGCAGCCCTTCTACTTTACCCAACAATCCGAGTGAGTAGTAAGCACGAGAGAAGGCTTTGGGGTGGTTAGGTTTTCGGGCTAAGGCTTTGACCACAGGCTTTGGCTCTTTGGCGCACTTGGAAGCTTAAATCCTTTCGTTGTTCACGTGCGACCTCCTTACCACATTGGCCAGGGTGTGCGTTGAACGTGCCGGCCCATTAGACAGGAATCTAGCAAGGCAAGATGCTTGGGAGTGGTAGTCCAATCCTGGAACTTGTGTCTTTAGACTCTCCAATTCTCTAGGGACGCACTCACGACTCACGGGCCTGCATAGAAGAACTTGCTGGGGTACTTCTTCTCGACGGCCTTCGTCCTGTCCACGCATCGCAGCATTTGGGTTCCGGCTGTGAGGTTCTGCAGCGGTTTCAGGGTTCAGGGCGCTCAAGGACTACCCAAAAGTCTGAAACCCTCATCCCTTACTTAAAACCCTTCAACTTCCCGGCGCCCGAGGCCAGCAAAAGCTCTGAAACCCCCAGGTCCCTAAGAACCCACACCCTTGAGGCCCTACTTTGGCAGCCACCCCCCGGCAGCCGCTGCGGCCGCGAGGCTGAGCCACGAGGTCGGCGCGTCCGGAGCCCACGATGACCACCTGCATCTCGGTGTCCTGGCGAGAACTTGCGGGGCTTTCTCGAAGTGCTCCCATGTATTTTTCGGATAATATACGGGTAAGTACCCTTCTTCTTCTTCCTATGCGGTTACGCTAAACCCAAAAACGAAATGCTAAGACGGTATGATTAGGGGGACCGAGCATTGTTCCCTTGCATAGGTTACCATCCTACTGCTACTGCTGTCGCTGAAGCTGTCACTGCTGGAGTGATGGAGGACAAAAAATTGCAGCAAGAGCAGTAGCAGCAGGAATGGTGCGGTGCAATAGTAGTGTTTGCAGCAGTAGTGGCAGAAGTAGTGGCGACGGCAGCAACAGCCCCAGGAGCAGCAGCAGCAGCAGTTCTTGTGGTCGACGCCGTCATCGTAGCACCATAGCAACAACTACTACCACTCGAATGCTTTGGGTTTGACATGTGCGAGTACCAGTCTACTGGAGCGCTGTGATTCACCACCTCAGACCTCGAATCTGAAACAGAAACGTAACCCTAGACGAAACCCGAAGCCCTAAAAGAAGCAAACCATTAAAAAATCCCAAACCCCCCGAATCCCCCGATTGTTCCGAAAAGCCGGCGGGGGCGGGGGCGGGGTGTCTTGGGCACTGCCTCGAGGATCTCCACCAGGGCCTCCAGAAGCAGGTCGTAACCCTTCTGGGCATCCAGCCTGCAAGGCGTTTAGGGTTTGGGGTGTAGGTTATGGTTTAGGCTTTAGGGTTAGGCCGGATGCATGTAAAGCCGGTGCAACGGCTGTCTATTGTTGCTGCTAGTTGGGAGTCGAGGAACTCGGACAAGCTCTAGGCCCCTACAGGTTGTAAGTCCTCATTTCCTCAAGAGCCCAATATACTCCTTAAATTAAGGAATATACCTTGAATACTAGGAGCCTTAATATTATAATTTTTGGTATATTCCTTAATTAAATTTAATTAAGGGGTATTGGGCTCTCTGCGTCCTCCTTCCCGCATCCCACGTATCATATCCCCTCAGTAGCCTTGATTTACCAAACCTCCCGAGTGTCCGCGTCTCGGACTTCGAGCTACACCTTCAGCCGCTACAGTCTCAACACAAAGGCATCTGACAGAGTGCGCTCCCCGATTTTCCTAAGCGGCCCTCTAGGCACGAGACATCATTACCCCTCAACCCCCACGTCCGAGCTGGCAGCCTTCCGATGAAGCACATGAGGGGGCCCGTGGACTCCGGAAGGTTGTTCTGCGCACGGTAGGTGGCCTGGCCAAACGCACATGCTCAATTTCTCGACAGCTTCTCGGGGCCCCAAAAGCCATGGGCATAGAGCTCCAAGACGTTAGAATCACCTCAAGATCTCACAAGCACAAAACGAAGACCCAAAACTTCCAAAAGACTACAAGCCAACAAGACCCCAAATCATGACAAAGGAGCCAGAACTCCAAACGCCCCCCCCCCCTCCCGCCAACCTCTACACACCCTAAACTTTATGGAGACTCTAGTTTTGAACCCTATAGAAACCAACAACTGGACAAAGAATCCCAGAACACCGTAGAACTCTGTAAATCCGATAGATTCCTACAAAACCCCTGCAAAGCCCCGAAAGAAACCCAACCCGACAAGAAGCCTGACAGAAACCCCATAGGTTCCTATACCAACATAACCCAGAGCCCTACCCAGAGGGCCCAATACTCCTTAAATAAGGGATATGCCTTAAATTATAGGGGCCTTAATATTACGATTTTAGGTGTATTCCTAGTGGGCTCTCTGGGTAGAACCTCGCGGCTTCCTGCGGAAAGACCCCGCCTTCAGCTCCGCCTTGGCCTCTGGGGCGGTGGCGGCCTCGAGCTGCGGGAGTCTTTCTGAGCTACTGTTGAAATGTATGTTCTATATATACATCTATATATATATATATTGATTGAT
>CAJNJA010059141.1:39833-53579 GCA_905231915.1 Symbiodinium necroappetens
TTTATATTTATATATTTATATATATATATATAGAGAGAGAGAGAGAGGGAGGGTGTTTATATCAGGGCTTGTAGGGATTCGGGTTTAGGGTTTGGCTTGTTTTTTTATGGGATTTTGTCGGGATTTAGTTGGGGTTCTGAGGTTTTGGGTGTGTAAGGCTGCAAGGATAGCGGAGCATATGCTTTCATCTGCTGATGATGTTTGCAGATCCATCGATCATGGCCTCCGTACAGGACTTGAAGTGTGGAGTTTCTGGTGTGAGGCCTTGCCGGTGCTTGCAGGCCCTTCTGGTGCCGGAGCTTTCCTAGGGTCTCTGTGAGCATACCGAAGGCTTTGTACAGCCCTGCAGTAAACACCAGGATCCCACTTTGGACTCAGGACTTAAACCAATAGAAACTCTGAAAAGCCTTGCAAAAAAAAACCCTTTCAAGCCCTTAAAGGTATTCAAAAAGCCCCCGTTGTCAAACCCAAAGCAAAGCCCTGGGGCTCCCGAGGTCTGCTGATCTCTCAGATGCAGACCGTGAAGGCTCCGCAGGTCATCATGGTCTTCGTGACGAAGTTCTTGTCGCTGGGGGACACGCCCTCCTTGACGCCGTTCAGGATTCCTGCGCAAGGCGACTTGGCGTGTAGTGCTTCTGTTATAAAGTGCATGGGACTTTCCGATCACTCGCCTGCTCAGCCTTTACGGACATGCACTCCAAAGATGTTTAGGGCATTGGGGCCTTAGGGTTAGGTTGAGGGTTCTAAAGGGCCACCATGGAACCGCAGTCTTGCGAAGTACATCAACTATAGTTCAAAGCTTGTTTGTCGTGGGCCAAAAGGAGAGCTGCAGAGAGCTTCGGATGCCCAATCTTTGAGGCTTTAGGGTTTAGGGCCAGGGCCGCAAGAAGACACCGAACCGGCAGCGCTGAAGGGAGGGCTGAGACCAACGCTACACAGCTGCGGAGGCAAAGGGGTTCAGGCACGGAACGCCGCATAGCGTGGGGTCAGCAAACATCTTCATGACAACTCACATGACACACCTCTGGCGACTGACTGAATCAAACATGTGCTATTCAGACTTGAAGTTGAGATTGCAAGTGTCCTGTGCACTTGCCCAGGGTGAAGAGGTCCTCCAACTCAACACCCTGTGCCAGGGCTGGGCTGTTCCACTGGTCTGTCTGCCAGGCTTGCGCCCCACAAGCCCTATAATCCCTTAACCTTGTGAAATCGTTACAGTCGCCTTGGCAGTATTACTTAAACGAACCCTTCCAGCAGCCCTTCTACTTGCCGAGCCTTCTCCGGGTCCGTGCAGCACTCCACAGCATAGCTGGGAGAGACGGTCAAAGCCTGAGCATTACTACGAGGGAGCCATATATGGGTTAAGACTTGGGGCTTCAAGACCCGACGAGGAAAACGCATCCTAAATACCAAACGTGCGGCTTCTGTCGCATGTTGCAGCCATGCCTCGCAGTTGCCAGATTATAATACCTGAGACGCAGGCCCGGTCGGCGTAGCGCAGGCCGGCAGCCATCGTGTTGATGCAGGATTTCTGCCGCAGGCTCAGGGTTTAGGATTTTCGGAGCCAAGCTGAACGCATAAATCTTGCGATCGTACTTAGTAGTAATAAAGAACACTACCAATTCATTGTAGTAATTGTAGTATAGTATGTCATAGGATACTATACTGCACTTATACACCGTATATCTACGGCCGCGACAGGTAGCTACAGCAGGTGGGTAACTGCCACAGGGGCCAACCTGTGCCTGTCCTGTACTCTGTGCAACCACATGGGTAGTTCCTGTGAGATTCCTTAAAGGCGTCTATAAGGATTTCTAGTAGGGTTTCTATAAGTGATCTATAAGGGTTCTCTATGGGTAGTGTTGTTAACTTCGGTTCCCTTATTAGATGCCCAAAATAGCACGGCAGTGTCATAGGAGCATTCAAGGGACCCTAATTCAGAGAGCTACCCACATCAATAGGATCCTTGTATTCGCGTGTTTTTTGTACCCCTACACTCCGAAAAACCTCGACTCTACAAACCTCTGAACCATGAGCCTTAAGTCCCAAATCACTAAAATCCGTCCATCCCCTGCCAAAATCGTACGCCTACACGCTTCTTGGGATGTTCCACTGACCCAGCACCTTCTCGTTGTACTTTCCGATGCGCAGAGGCATCTTGAAGGTGATGCCTAGGACAGCTTTTTTAAGGACTGAGTTTAAGTTACCGTCATAAGGAAAAGCCCAGATTATGTACCATCCTTCACATTACCGGAATAACGAAACCATACGATTTACTTTCTACTTTAGGTTACAAAATAAGGAAACCAGATGTTTTGAGTTGTCACGATAAGGAAGCCTTACGACCTACTAGATTATAAAACAAACTGCTTGACAAGAGCCCAGATGCTGTCGATGTAGCGCTCCGGTACACCAAAAACGCTGGCAAGGCCTCGTCAGAGAGGTTATCAAGCGGAGCATCTTTCGTTGTCTTAACAGGATGTAGGGTTGTTTTATGATTCTTGAGTGGTGTTCAGGGATGCACGATTTCGAGGAATTTATGGCACTTTGCGCTTTCACGTTGGGGTTTTTGTAGTTCGAGGATTACTACTACTTACTATCGTTGTTGATCTTACTACATTGCTGAACTTAAAACTAACGATCCTCGGGCGCCTTCCTCGCGCACGAAGCGGCCCTGGAAGACCGCGTTGTGGCAGAGGAACGCGGACTTTGTGTTCGTCCAGTTGCCTGCGAAAACTCGGGAGGAATTGTGTGTTAAGGACTTGATGCTCTAGCGGGAGCGTGTTGCAGTTCAGAGTTTGGGGTTGTCGTCCGATCTGAGGATCAAACCCGCCTATACCCACCGAAAACTAAATTGAAGAAAAACCCGAAGTAACACTGCAAAGCCGGTCTTATCTCGGATCCGGACCTGTTGGCTTCTCGGCGTGGATGAGCATCGGCACAAGGGCCGAGTGCCAGTCGTTGCAGACGACCATGCAGTCACCGCCGTACCTCGAGTTTTCGGCCCGGGGCGTAGCTGGAGAAAGGCAGCAAGTAGAGCTTCGGGAAGAGGTTCTGGGTTTTGGGGGGGTTTATGATATGCTCCATCCCGAAGAATCCTTAAGACCCACACTCTCAATGCCAATTCCCGCGACTCTAAGCCAAACCAAGAGCTGGAGGAAGCCTCGCAACTGTGCAGCCGGGCCCGAGCCCCCCCTAATCTTCAATTCCCAGGGAAGCCGAAAAGCCCCAAACCCCACCCCAGGAGATTAGCAGGTGCTCGTGATTCCTGCGTTGCTATACCTAGGGTTAGACGATGTTAGAAGCACCTCCACACCCGGTGTGGAAGCGTCTGAGACCACAATCACCTTGCTCATAACCTTTCTTACGAAATCTCATACCAGAAAGTCTGTGATCTCCCAAATCGGCCCGACACCTTCTGGAAACCCCTTCAAGACAGGCTAATATAGAGGCCTTAATCACTGGAATGGGGTTTTCGGATATATTATGCCAGAAGTAGTTGTCTTAAGGAACCCCCAAAAAAAATTCTGTTGGAAAGTCTTCATTCAGGCCCCTATATCCTACAAACCCTGCACCACCCGAAACGAACCCTACGAAGTCTCCGCGGAACGCCGCGGACACTTTGGGAACCGAGGCCCGAGCACGGCCCCGCCCAAAGGCAGCTCCTGAATGGCCTTCAAGGCGGCCTCTGCGAAGTAGGGTTTAGGGTTTAGGGTTTATAGGGTTTCAGGTGTAGGGTTTAAGGTTTCGGGTTTAAGGTTTGAGGTTTGGGATTTAGGTTTTGGGGCTCAGAGTTTAAGGTTTAGGGTGTTGGGTAAGCCTTCAAGGCCGCCTGCGCCAGGAAAGGCTGTCTCCCCAAGGGCCCTTACCATGAGACTAAAACTTTGAAACTGGGTTGCAAACTACAGATACCAAGAAAATTCGGAGCCCTAAGGAGCAAGGGTTCAGGGTTAAGGGCTGCAGGGTTTAGGGAGCTCGGATTTCCAGATTTGCGGCTTTAGTGTTTCTCCAGGAGTAGGTTTGGGGTTTGGGTTTTTTTGCGATTTCTTATGGTGGTCCTCTGACTACTATCCTTATGATCATGGGTCATCGTTGTTGTTTGCGCTGTGTTACCTTTATGCCACAATATGCCACAATCCACTGCTACAACTACAATACTAAATCGGTCCCGGGACTGGTGCAGATTGCTAATGCTGTTCAACATTTACACTTGGGAAGCTGCGGCTTCGGCTGCTGCTGGCCTTGCAGAAGTAGGCGAAGCGAGCCTGGTTGTCTGCGAAGTCCTGCAGGGGTTGTACGCTGGTTTCAGGGTTTGGGGCTAGGGCCAAAGAATGAAGCTTTGGGGCTGGGGGGTGTGGATTCAGGGCTTCCAGGTCTGGGAGGCAAGGCTTCACATGGTTGCCCGTCTTTCGCGACAATGAACCAACGATGCATCGAGAAGGCGTGTCCTGACCCCACTCCGGGCCGTACAGCTTGGCACCTGGGAAATAAAGCTCAGATAATGACGCATGTGCACATGGATGATGCCGCCCGTAAGAGGGCGGCTGCACTGCTTTGACGCTTGCTGGGACCGCAGTGCGCGGGTGCAAACTCCCCACTTCCCCTGGGCCTGTCAGTCCGTTGACACGCTCCAGGAAGGTGGGGTGATCGACGAAGACGTAGTCGACCTGCAGGCACAAGCGTGCCATGCTATGCTGCTGAGGCTGGGATGAAAAGAAACAGGGGCCTTCTGCTTGTAGGTGTGGAAGAAGTGCACGGACTCGTTCTTGCCGCCCATAGGCACGGAGCTCCAGTAGCCCGTGTCCCAGGCCTCCTTGTACTGGTCGTAGCCTGAGCACGCCAAGGCGACCAGCGAGCTCAGCACATGTTCAGAGGGTGACAGGGGGTACGCTCGCGTTCCCTCGCCCTCGGATCGTGCTTTCTAGGCCGAGGAGCGGGGAGAGATGACCATGCAGCGGTGGCCCAAGGCCGCGAGCGCAATGGGCAGGCCGTCCATGGCCTCACCCAGGCCTGAAAGCACGCAGGCTGCGAAGATGTGGGTCGAGGGCACCACAGAAGGAGAGCCTCCAGTCTTCGAGAACGGTGCCACTTCGCTGGTCACGAACACGATCCTGACAATCTTTCTGCTGACACCGAACAGTCACAAACTATTCTTTAGGCACCTAGCTATGACACACGGTGCATGCGCCAGCCCGCTCGCCGAGGTGCTGGTACTTCTTGCTGATAGTGGTGACCATCTTGCCATTAGCCATAGACACAGCAGGGCGTCCCTGATGCCAGGAGAAAACTCCAAGACACGCAGCGCGCACTTCTGGGCCGAAGAATTTGCAACTGTCGTGTCGCGCCTCAGCCATGGCACGTCCCACAGCCACCGCCGGTGGCCCGATCTGCCGATCAACGCGTTTACCGGCAGAAATGACACGAATCCACATGAAGCGCGAACCTTTGGGGCGCTGCTGGGCAGAACGGCGCCGGCTGCCTCAAGCAAAGATGCGATGAAGTCTGACCACGACGCCTCCCCACCGGACAAAAGCACAGTCCAGGCCTTGGCGTAGCCCCTGGCAGGGCCAACGGAGCTGGTGGTGTAGGCGCTGCTGGCGACCTCGCCCGCCGCGACCGGCTTGCCGCTGACGATGTTCAGCACCTGAGCAGTCAAAACGCTCCACGAGTGAAAGCTGCAAGGAAGCAAAACTGCAGATGCCACACTTCCCGAATCGCCGAAGGCGAGCCTTAAACCCGGCGGCCCTTATAAATCCCAAACCCCAAACCCGAAACCCTGAACCCCCAAACGGGCCAAGACACGGTCCTGGGGGCGGCCTGGGTCATGGTCGCGGCGCCGGCGTACTTCGAGGTGGTCGGCATGGCCGCGGCCGGCTTTGCCTTCGCCTCCAAAGCAAAACAGTCGCGCTTTTGATAAGGGTTCTAAAAGGGCTCTATAGGGGTAGAATACAATTAGACAACCCTTGAGAACACTCATCAAGGCTATAAGGTCTATAGGGGTAGAAAACCCTTAAAAAAACTCTTGAGAACAATTATCGTATCCCTTGCAGTGTGCTTTTGAAACCTGTTAATGTTTTTAACCCTTATATAAATGGAAACTCGTAAATTGTAACACGGATGGAACCCTAAATCCCACACCCTACTATCGGAGCTTTATCTACGCTTTTTAATCAGCCCTGCAAGGAACCTTTTAAAGAAGCCTTTAGAGAACCCTTCTTAGGAACTTAGGAACTTAGGAACCCCCCGATGGCAACCCTTGTAGAAACCAGTAACTCTACATAGAGCCCTTGTAGAACCTCGAAGGTAACCCTTTAGTAATTTAAGGAACCCTGAAAGTGATTCTTAAACTAACCCTGAAAGTAACCCTCAACCCTAAACCCTCATCCTTAAAGTAATCCTGAAAGGAACCCTAAACCCCTCAACCCCTAAACCCCTAAACCCCTAAACCCTAAATCCCTAATCCCTAAAGTAACCCGGAAAGGAACCCTAAACCCCTAAACCCTTAAGCCCCTAAACCCCTAAACCCCTAATCCTTAAAGTCACCCCGGAAAGGAACCCTAAACCCCTACACTCCTAAACCCCTAAACCCCTAACCCTTAAAGCAACCCCGGAAAGGAACCCTAAACCCCTAAACCCTAAACCCAAAACCCCCAAACCCCTCAGCCTTAAAGTAACCCCGGAAAGGAACCCTAAACCCCTAACCCCCCTAAACCCCTAAATCCCCTAAACCGCTAAAGCCCTAATCCCCTTACAGTAACCCCGGAAAGGAACCCAAAGCTCGGTCTCTCCAGGCCTTGGGGGCCTCTGCCTTGGCTCCCATGCCTGGAGATTCCCAAGAGACAAAGGGGGTGTTTAGGAAGGCGTAGGAAGAGGTTGAGCAGGGTTTATGATAGGGCTTAGGATGGTTTCAGGAGGGGTTAGTGGTCCAAAAGGTTGGGAAGGGTATGAGGGTGTGAAGGGGACTCAGGAAATCAAGCAGCTGGGAGAGGATTCAGGCAACCCTCAACCAACCCCAAATCCCTATAGGCCCTAAGCCCTACATCCCTAAATGAGCCTGGGGCGGGGTGGATCCAAAACTCTGGGATTCTGGATCCATGGCTTTTGGGCCTGGAGGTCCTCACGGCTTCGAGGGAGCACAAGCTGATGAATGGGCGGACGGGCAAAATGGCTAAAGGTTCTAAGAGGACCAGCCACACCTGTAGCAAGCATAGCACGCACTTTAACAACCACGAGAATAACAACTGTAACAACGACCCTCAACTGAAACTGCCGGAACCCCATCCGTGTCCTCGTGCCAGGACAGAGCCAGTTGCCACCATGCGCTCAGCCGCCGTTGCGGGCTTCTTTCCTTCCTGACACCATGGGCTCCAGCGTTTCACGTGTTTGCGGACGTTTCACGGTTGAGGCGGTTTGAGGATCTAGAATTCCGAGCCTAGAGATTTTAAGGCTTCGTCCCCTCCGGGCTTCAGAGTTTCCAGCTCGGCTTTGAAGCAGTTCAAAGGGCCCTTGCAGCTGGCGCAGGAGAGCCGTGCTTCCTGGTTTATAGAGGCTTCCGGATAAACACGCCGCTTCTGCCGCCAGCATGTGGCGCTGCAAGGCTGCGACAGAGAGAAAGGTACTTGGAGCATCAGCTTATAACTCCTCTACAACAGAACCCAATGCCAGAGCAAAAAAGCCAGACCCGAATGAGATGAAGCTGTGACAAGGTTCAGGGAGCAGGCACCCTGAACCTGGAGAAGATCGTAAACCCTCAGAATCCAAGCTGCGTTGAGAAGTTTCTGCTGCAGATGCTAATGAAGATGCAAGCCCCTCCGTCTCTTTTAGCCTCCTTGGGCCCTAGTGGCGAAGACGAAGCCCTGAAACCCGGAGCCCTAAAACTCCAGAGACCACTGGCTGAGACCCCACGTGCCCTGGCCAGCCGCGCCTCCATGACGGCGGCAGCGGAGGTCGGGGACACCGCCTTGGACTTGGGCACGGCAGATACCTTGGAAGTCTTGGGGTTTAGGGTTTATTAGGGTTTAGGGTTTTTTTGGGGGAGTCTTTTCCAAGTTGGAGGATCAATGTCCAGGCAGTGTATTACTTGCGATGCACATCACCTCGATGAATGTCATGCTTTCCCCGAAGGCACCAAAACCCAGCCAAACTCGCCACAGAGTGACCAAAAATCCTCGAAGCCCTGGAAACCGAGACCACAAAACCCTAAGCCTCGAAGCCGCTAAACCCCCCAAGCTTCGAAGCCTCAGACTGTTTAAGGAAAGGTCTCGACCTCAACTTCGGAAGTTCCTAAACCCAGCTTCCTCAGTAGCCTCAGTAGCCCTCTGAATCAGAAGGGTGGCCTTTTTCCTAACATTCGGTCTGAAGAGGAGATGCGACGATGAAAGGGGCAAAAGAGTACTACCGGGAGATGGTTGGAACCTCTAAAAACCCCATTTATCATCATATTATATATTATAGCTGTAAGTCTCCCCGGGGATCCATGTCAGCAAAATTTGCCAACATTGCAATGTCAGCGAAATTTGTGATCATTGGCTATGACCATGTTTTTTGTGAGCGTTGGTAGAACAAGCCATGATTTCCATTAAATTGCCCTCCATTTCCTGGGAATCGCAGGCATGTGGGTCAAGACGCCCCGGAAGTGGCACAGTGAAAGCAGGCTTCACTGTGGTATAGCCGGCTCAAGCTTGCTTAAGAATAGTTCCGCTTGATCATTGATATTTGGTCAGAGCGGATTCATTGAAAATCTAGGGTGCTTATATGGGGCTTTCCGAAAATTAGGAATTTTGGTGGTCCTTATATTATATATATATATAATAACTATTTAGGGTATACATATTATATATATATATTATATAGGGTCCCCTATAATTTTCGGAAACCCCCATATACTGAGTTGTTGAATGATCGCTGTGTGCTAGCTACGAATATAGCCTATAGCTAAAAATAATGTTGGGCTTCAGGTCGACTCGAGGCTCTGCGAGCATCTGATGATCGTTCCCCGTCGCCTTCGAAGCAGGTGGTGCTTGCAGGTGCATTTAATAATCTTGCAAGAGATCTTTCCGAGCGGTCACATGCACGTGCGCCTGTCATATATCGCAGCATTTTCTGTTTATTGTGCGTGGCTTGTGGATGCAGCCCCACTTCCCGAAGCTCGACTCGCAATATCACCATCACCAGCCCACGCACACACTATACTGTAATAATGCTGTATACGTGCTCAGGACTGATGCCGACAACGGCAGCAGATCAGGAGCATCAGTTTTTGCTGGAAGAGTCTAGTCAGCAAGCTGTACTACAATTGCTAGAGCCGTCGTCTAGCGAGAATGCGAACTCAGGACTTTTTGAATACCTGGCTTACGGAAGATCCGGAGAGGCTGCCGGGTATTCGAGAGAGCAAGGCAGCTAGCTTGAATCCTTAAGTTTTGTGAAGCTTATTTGTTATCCCTCCGGATCCGGTCAAACCAAGGCCAAAAGCCTGTTCAAGGTTCCAGATGAGGGACCTGACAGTGTGACTATGGTGTTCTGCTGCATTAATTGTGGCGATGCTTTAAAGCTAGGTTCACATTTCGCTCGGAGTTGATTTGAAAACTTGTGAGGTTGAGCGGTACTTTTCCTTCCTGGCTGGATATATCGCTACTTGCCAAGCTCATGTTCCGAAGTTTAGAACGCACAAGGCCTCCGGAGTGCTAGATCGAGATATATTTTAAATTAAAACTCGATCGCATGTGATGCAGGCGGTGCTCCAAGTCCTGTGCCACCGGTATGCAATGTTCCCAGCGGGAACCAAGCGCAAAGTGCTCAAGGACATCACCACGTATATCGTCATTCCGCTAGCGCTAGCTAGGACTAGACCCGATCGGAAGGACTGGGCTTCGACAGAGGCTGGCACTATGCGGGCTATGGCAATCCATGCACTTCTTTTGACACGTCGCTCCAACGGTAGCCGGTAGCTGTGCTGCACTATATACGAAGCTTCGGCGAGCCCTGCAGAATTAAGTTTATTGTACTAGTAGTACTCTCGAGTGTTGAGGCGGCCCCAAGTGGGCATGATCAAGGAGATCGTGCGTGCTTGCTTCGAAGGAGCCGGTGGAGGCCGAGCTTGTCTAGGGTTTACAGCAGGGCCAAATGTAAATTATAGAGGGTAGTACTAGAGGTCATTATAGATATATGTATATATATATATATTGTGCTTCCACAGCTAGATATCATATGTATTAGATTTATTATGTTGAAAGAGAGTTCCCGGGGCTGGGAAGTCGAGGTGTAACGGGTTTAAAATTTGTATATGTAAATGGATAGTTTAGGGCTTTCGAGGCTTCAAAGTCAATTTCCGAAGCCTCGGACATGACCTCTGCTCGATCAGATTTTATCTTAGATCTTCCCACCCCGAAATACCCTAAACCCCTATCCCCTAAACCCTATAAAGCTTAAATCCCTAAACCCCTAAACGTTTAGGGGTTTAGGGGTTTAGAGGGTTTAGGGGATAGGGGTTTAGAGTAGTAACCCGCAACACCTAAACCCTAAACCCCTAAACCCCTAAACCCTTAACCCTGACCCCTAAACCCCTAAACCCCAAAGCCCAAACCCCAAACCCTAACCCCTACCCCGCATCCTTAAACCCTAAACCCCTAAACGGCCCAAAACCTAACCCCTAAACCCTATACTCCTCCCATAGGCTCCAAAGTAGTTCCTCTTTTGAGGTTATATATATATATACAGCATCCTAAATATAAACCACAAAACTACTTTGGAGCCTATGGGCCTAAACCACCCCCAAACCCATACACCCTAACCCCTAAACCCTCTCAGGCAAAGATGTGGACCAGGTCATTGACGACAGCCTGAACGAGGCAATGCAGCAGGCCCCCGAAGCGAGACTTAGTACGTTCGATTCTGAGTACTTCTATACTTACGTCTGCAGGACCCAAACTCCCCATGCAGTTCCTTGCCGGCTTCCGAGACCGACATGGATGTGGATATGGTGGGTGACAGTGATGCACCCGAGGACATTAGCTAATACGAGCTAGATCTAGCGATGCATGTCGATGCCAATTGATGTTCTTATTTGCGATGCTAGCTCTTCTTCACCCGAAACCCTCCAAAACTGTCAAAGCTCCGCACTACAGGAGCCGATGCCCTTGCCGATTCCAAATGCTGGAAAAAAGGAACCTCAGCAGCAGCTAAATATCGAAATCTCTCTCTCTATTATACAGCTGAGGTGATCGACCCGTCACAGATGGAAACACAGCCGCTGTATTGGGAGAGCTTTCAAGCTGAGCCTGCAGAACCCAAGAATCGGAACAACAGACAGGCAGACAAGGCCAGCAGTCGACATCTAGAGGTACTAGCCCGAAAGCTTTATTGTAGTTGTGCTGGCATCGTGCAGGCTATGCGGCCTCCTATCGAAGCTGTGCAGCCCGAACTCCCCAGCGATTTGCTCCCCGGCCTGGCTGCGCAAATCCAGCCGAACTTGTCCGCACAGGGCCCAGATGACGACCTGGTGCAGGCTCAGCGCCAGGTGCCCCATGCATTCAACCCTAAAACCCTAAACCCTAAACCCTATAAACCCTAAACCCTAAAAACCTAAAACCCTAAACCCTACGAGTCAACTCGGGTCGTAATACTAAATAGCTTGGTTTTCAGCCCTGCAGTACAGCTTGAATTTGTGATTCAGCAGGTGAGAGAGAAGACGAGGATCCAGGCAGCAGCCAAAGTACTGGCCAAGGATGCCGAAACCAAGCAGGACAAGCCAGCAGCAAAGGCCAAGGGCCGAGGTCGGGGAAGGGGTCGGGGCCGCCGCCAGCAAGAACCCAAGGAGCAAGAGCCAAGCAGCGAACAGGCCCCAATGGAGCAAGAGCCAAGCAACGAACAGGCCCCGAAGGAGCAGGAGCCAAGCAGCGAACAGGTCCCAAAGGAGCAGGAGCCAAGCAGCGAACAGGCGCCAAAGGAGCAAGAGCCAAGCACAGTAGAGGAACAGGAGTCGGACAACAACGAAACCACAAAGCCTAAGAAGCCAGTCAGGGGAAAAAAGGCATCCAAGTCGACCCCGGAAGACAGCCCATACGCAGCCCAGTGGCAGACGAAGGCCAGGCTTGTGTGACACACCGGTTAATTAATGTTGCTTTGCAGATTTGCTTCGGATGTTCGCAGGCACTGGAGCTAAAGGAGGCTGGCATACCCATCCCGGCAACGTTTCACGGACAGACCAAAAGCTTTACCATTCCGCCGAGCCATGCCGTGAACCCCCCCTATAAGGAAAACCTTGCGGGAATTCAGGTTCTGTGTCTTGGCTTCGGTCTAGAGTAGATCTATCTAGGGTGTAGGAGTTTGACTACTCAGGGTTGGGTTTTAATTCGGGGCCGGGTTTATCTCTAAGTTTATTTTTTTCAACGTACTCTTATTGATGAGGGATGCCGGTACTAGAGGTGGCACGAGAATCAGCTCTATGTCATCAGATCCATGGTGGAATACCAGGGCATCAAGATCAACAACAAGAATCCGAAAGGCTCCACTGTGTCCCAGCGCAAGCACGGTGGCTGGGCACGTGCTTGGGAGTTAGCCCAAGTCGTTGCCGGTTGGGTGAGGGCATCTTGACTACATTAATATCGATTCTAGATGCACTACTGACGACGAAGCATATTATAATATAAAGGTTTAGGGATGTGTACGCTTTTGGGGCTTATGGAATCTGGAGTACACTCAAAGGCCTTATTAGGGGCCGAGGGATTTAGGGACTTAGGGAATTTGGGGTTTCGGACTTTATTAGGGTTTAGTGAGTTTAGGGGTGTTGCATTTCGGAAATTAATTTGGCCATTCAAGAGTGATGCGGGCGCGATCGCAATGTGGCCAAGAGATAGGCCGGTTCCAAGTCTTCACATTTGCTCATGATCCTTGACTTCTCCCACCATCGCCATATTGACTTCTGGCACCAATAGACATCTGTCGTCCCATCGTTTCTTTCTCATGACCTCCGTCGGGTCCGGTGTCCATGGTGTCGATTCTGGGCTCACGCTGAGCGATCGCGATCGTGCGATTCCGTGCACCGGTGGTGTTGCTTCGGGCTTTGTGGTTTAAGGTTGTAAGTGTGATGGGTCCACTAGGATCGGGATTTATGGGTTCAGGTCCTTACTTGACCTAAACTCGTATACCATGTCTATTCGAGTCTTCAAGTCAGAAATTCGGGTATGAACTGAAGCCCCACCCCAAGCCTGAAGCATCCAACTATCTCTATATATATATATACTCCTCAACCGAAGACACAATTCTCAACCTCGAAAATTTTAAAGGCTCAACGTTAACCTTGAAGCCCTCAGCAGAAACCCAAAACCCCTGAACAACTTAAAACTCTGAATGAAGCCTACAGTCCTACAGGTACTAGCTAGACCCCAAAACACAAATATCACAAAGCAAGCCCGCAGGTGCCCGAGCGAACACAAAAGTACCCCAGCCTCGCTCTACTGTTTAGGCCTAGTATCCTCAGAGACTAAACCTTGGACAGCGGAGAGTACACTCTCCGCTGCTAGATTTCCCTCGCTCTAGTCGATAAATATAAGCACAGCCAAAGACCCTCCAGAAACCCAAAACCCAAATAATTAAGGCCTTCGAATTCTAGTCTTAAACTCGAAGCCCTCACCCAGCTCAGGTGCCATAGGCCTCAACATGGCTGCACGACAAGGGCCCTGCAGGACAACGTTGGGGGTTGTTTAGGGGGTATTTGAAATTTTACCTACCTACCTACCTGCATGCATG
>CAJNJA010059142.1:0-23946 GCA_905231915.1 Symbiodinium necroappetens
GCGGAAGAGCATGTCCCTAACGCTCTTCAACTGCTGCTGCTGCTACTACTACTACTACTACTACTACTACTACTGCTGCTCCTGCTCCTGCCGCTCACGCTCCTACTCCTGCTCCTGCTGCTGCTGCCAGTACGCGCTTACAGCCCCCAGCCTCTGGGCAGTGTCACAGCTCCGTCCGCCGCTTCTGCTCAGCCTGGACTAGGAAGTCCACGGTTTCCACCAACTCTCGACCGAGTGATTTGGTCTCCTCCATGAGCTCCTTTCGCGACACATCATAATGATAATAACAAAATACACATATGGACAACAATAATGATACTAACCATAGTCATCATCACAATTAATAGCAATAATGGTAGCCATAGTAATAATAGTCATAATAATAATAATACCGACAATAATGACATCATGACAATAATAATAACGATACAATAAGGATAGCAACAACAATGGTAACAGTCATACTCATCATCATAGTAGGAACAGGTACTCATAACACAATGCTAACAGCAATTGTAGAATTCAGGGTTTTCGTGGCTCAAGACGCTTGCGGATTTTGGGCTCCAGTCGCTTTAAGAATTTAAGGCTTAAGGGGTTGCATTCTCGGGATTTAGAGAGTGAGACTTCAATCTCTTAGGGGTTTCGGGCTCCCGAAGAGCCTTGGGCTTCAGCTTGCTTTTGCTTTCAAATTTCAGGTGGGCAATTTTTTTCCTGAGCTCCTGGGTCTTGTGGGCAAGGCCGAGGGAGTTGTAAGCCATGAGCAGATGAAGCCGGGTCTTCCCGCAGAGAGGGTTGGCCTTGAGGCCTTTCTCGCAATACTTCACCATCTTGGCGGCGGAGTCCGAGTCTGGCCCTTGGTGTATCTGAGCCAGGGTCAGCCACAAATCCGAGTTCGTGGGGTCAAGCTTTGCGGCCTTCTTTGCTAGCTTCACCGCCTGCTTCTGCTGCTTCTCCCGGCTCGCCTGCACGGCAGCGTGTCGGTGGAAGACGGCCGACCAAGGCAGGGCGCGGCGCGCTTGCTGCACCACGGCCACGGAGTAGCCCAGGCTTGCAGTGGCGTGCTGGAATCCTTCTGGGACGTAGAGCAGGTCACCGGGCTCTGAAACGCATTCCCACTGCGGTGGGACGAAGCCTCTGCCTCTCCTGCAGGGCTTCTCAAACGGCGAACTGCGATTCAAACACGACGCTCCACCCGTCGATTCTGTTGCAGAGGACCCGTCCCACGTCAAAAGACGGACCATGTTGTTGAGCCTGAACTTGCTCCTACCTGCGATGCATCTACACTACTGCGCTCCTTCTGAATCTCAGCCAGGTCGTATAGTCTTCGGAATGGAGGACGCCAGTTCTTGTCATCTTCCCTGGCGCATAGATTCCCCATCGCTTCCGTCCCTGCAGCTGCAAGTGGTAGGAGTCCTGGGGGCGGTGCAGCAAGAACCAGGCATCATTGGCAGACGTTTCAAAACCGTGAGCCGCGAATTAAGGTGGTCGTTTGGTGGGGCTGACGTCTCTTCGCACAAGTTTTAAGGCTCGAGGCTTAGGCTTTATGGCCAACCCAAGCAAGGCTCTTCGTGGCTGTGGAAAGGCATTCCCTGACCTGTGCTGCCCAACGCCAGCCGAAGGGGTACAGAGGAGGTGTCGTAAGTTCCGAGCTGCTCCAGGACAGGAGGAAGGCTCCAGTTGGCAGACAAACCGCTTTGCTCCATGAACCTTGGCGGTTTAATTTAGAGTTTAGGGTATAGTGAGTTTAGTGCCCCCTTGCCAGTCTGTCAGAGTTGTGCAACCGAGCAATGCGTGTAACAGAGGAAAGTCGAGGTGGTCGTGAGGCCATTCTTCCTGCAAAGAACAGTGCTACATGCAAGCAGGAGGCTCACCGAAGTCGAACAAGTAGTTGTCATTGGGCATGCTCCGAACGAAATCTTCCAGCGGAAGACTTTCTTCAGCCTGCCCCTGCACATGGAAGAAGAAGCCACGGCCCACGCGCACCTGCGGCCACCAAGCTCCCACATACCCGAAGCCCTAACCCCTACACCCGCAGGGCCCCCAACCTCTGCAGCCCGAAAACCCTTGAAGCCCCGAATCCCAATACCCCGCGGCCCATGCTCACTGGCATGCATGGGGTTTTGGGGTATATTGTGCCATAAGTGTAAAAAGGACCCCTCAAAAATTCAGGCCCCTACATTAGGCCCACTATTGCCTCGACATTCGACTCCCGAGACTCCAACTTGAGCTGCATTTCGACTCAAGATTTTCGATTGCCTGCTACAACTACACCACCACTACTACTACTACTACTACTACTACGACGACGACGACGACTACGACTACGACTACGACGACGACGACGACGACGACCACGACCACGACGACGACGACGACAACGACGACGACTACTACTACTACTACTGAGACCCGACCCCCAAAGCACGAAACCACAGAATCTCCAAAGCACTAGAGGCAACTTTAAAAGAAATCGTGAAGCCTGAAGCCTGAAACCTGCTAGGCTTTAGGGTTTAGGGTTGAGGGTCATGAAGAACCCATAAGTCACTCTTACACCGGCCTCCATCTTCCCGAATTCTGACAGCATGGTCTCATTCTCCAGCCGCTCTGCCAGCTTCTGTGTAGCCTGGGCGAAGATGAGCATCAGGTAAATGCCAGTGGCTTCACAATAACCTAAGCCCTGACATCCCTGACTGTAGCTCATGTGGCTTTGCTGTTTGAGTCTAAGTTTCGAACCTGGTGCTAATTAGGGGCGCAAACAAGATAAACTACATCAGGATTCATTGGTACATGAAGCTGTGTTTGTTGCATGCTCCTGCTTCGAAGGGAGCAACGAATTCATGAGAGGCCCTTGAACCCCAAAGCCAGCAACCTTGAACCCTAAACCGCAAGCCCCTCAAAACCTTGCACACTCAAAAAGCATGCACGGAATGCCGGAAACCTGAAACCCCCAAATTCCGTGAAACCGAAGGCCCTCAACGGCCAGGCTCCAAACCCTGGCACCTTGGAACTGAAATCCTGAAGGGCTTCGGGTTTCGGGGTTTGGGGTTTTGGGGCTTCGGGCTTAGGGGTTGAGGGTCTAGGGTTTAGGGTTTAGGGGTTTAGGGTTTAGGACCCCTAAAAAAACCCTAGAAGTCAACAGCCTGCTCTAAACGGTTTCTCAACCCAACCCGTGCAGAACCCGTAGACCCTAAACCCACAACCCTAAACCCTATATGGAACCCTTCTACAATCCCCCGAGGCAGTGTTGCCTCCGAGCTCCAGCCACGCAGAAGCACAGGGCGCTGCCCATGAAACCTGGTAGCAGGGTTTAAGGTTAGGGTGTTCGGGCCAAAGTTTCGACGATCTACGTTTGGGGATCCGAATCTAGGCTGAGGAACGGGAGCTAGGACTTGAGGTTTTCGGCTTTTAGGGTTCAGGATGTAGGGAATGTAGGGTTGACCCATTTCAAGCTTTGGGGCTTTGGCTTTTGTGGGTCCGTGCCTGGCGCTTACGGCTTGTTTCGGACGACGCTCAGATCGCAAGCCTAAGCCCCTCCGGCAGCATTTCTTTTGCTCAAGTCCCAATCGGCTCAGTGCTGCTAGCGCGCTCCTCTAGGAATCGCAGTCTCCAAGCATCCTCCTGGACTTTGCTAGCTTTCGTTCTGGGACTTGGGGTTTAGGGCTCAGGATTTGCATACTCCTGCACTGGTCGTGTCGTACATGCTCTTAATTCTTGTGACCTTGGCGCTGTCTGCTCTAACCCCGTCCTCCAGGACCTCGATGTTGCAGTCAGGCAGCTGCCACAATGCATCCTGCTAGGAATGTTTGCCACAGCATGTGGGGGGGATGGTTGTGAGGAGTTCGAGCGCATTGCATTCCTGGTATTCGTACTGATGCAGTTTGGGTTCGGACCCAACAACCGGCAAGTGTGCGAGCCAAAGACGCTTGTGGCGATGGCCTCACACGTAAATCCCGAAAAAAATCAAATTTGATGTAGCAGGGGGTAGAGTCCCGCTGTGTCCCTGAACCTGTACGGTGCCCCTGAATACAGCTATTGAGTCTAATACGTGGCAAGGACTCATGTGGCACTCACGTGGACTCATGTGGGACTCATGTGGACTCATGTGGTACTCATGTGGACTCATGTCGGACTCATGTGGACTCATGTGGCACGCACGTGGACTCATGTGGGACTCATGTGGACTCATGTGGGAAGTCACCTCACCTAGAGCGTCCAAAACCCGGAACGCAAGCTCGGCCATCACCTGTTCGATAGCCTGGGCCACTTTGCAGCATTCCTGCGACTTTTTGTGTTAATCGTCCATGACAACCGCGCAGGGGAGCCAAAAACAACCCCAATTCCAATGCCTACACCAAACAAAATCCACAATAAGCCCGCCACCAAACTGTCACGAAACCTTAAGCCCTGAACCCCCTCGACCATTTACCACAGGCCTAAAACCTGCTAAAAGAACCCCAGCAATTTTCGGCGGATGCTGCACCTTCGCAGCAGAGACCCGGTGCCACAGCAGAGGCATACCCACCATCACGGCCAACAACATAAAGCATCTCTCCATGTTAGGAAGGGCTCTAAACTTTAAGTTGTAAGGTTTTTGGCTTGGCACCCCGAGCAGGCGATCCAGCTCCGCACACCTTGTGGTAAAGCCGATAGTTCCAAACCTGAGAACTAGCTCCAGGGCCCTGCAGAAAGAATAATCTGCTGCAATGACAAGTGCCTCCCTTGCCTGGCGGGCTAGGTATTCCAGTATTTAACCTCTTGACACTGCCTAGAATGGACGACACGATTGTCCTGGCCTACCGAAACAAACAGCAATATTCTTGGCAAAAATTGAATCTCATATGCTTCTTGCAAACAGAAAGTTGCAGCTTCACCTTACGCCAACAAGGAGCCATTCAGAGAAAGGCTTGCCGAGCTCGGAGTCAAGCAAACAGCTTAAACAAAAATGTTTGTGCATGTGCGTGCACTTCGGTTTAGCCCATGCATCAACGAGACCCTGAAACTCTGTGACCCATATCTGCAACATTGTTTTGCATAATCAACATCTTCCCACAAGTCACGTGGTCTGCACATCCATAACTGCCTCTTTGTTGCAACATCAAAATAAGGCCTAAAGACCCAAGGAGCGGCATCCAAAGCCGTAAGCTTCTGAACCCTGACTTGTATGCCTCATGCGCATAAAATGTGAACTTACCATCGTATCATTTTGTGTTCTCCTCATCAGCCTCTCCCACTATCACTGCCAAGCAAAATTTCATTAGAGGGGTTCAATCAATCAACCAAATTGCTGGTCCCTGCGTGCAGCTCCAACACTTTTTTTTGACGTTCTCCAGGTTTACACTATGCAACGCATGTAAAAGAAACAAGACTCGATGCAGTCGGTCTTTTTGTCCGCACAGGTTGCTGTGTCAGTTCGGGTAAGAAAGCAGTGTGTGCTCTGAGTTTCTTCTCCGCGGGCGTCGGGTGAACTTTTAAGGCTGCTAAACCTACAGCATGTGTGCTGCTCTGGTTTGGGCCACGTGTTGCGATGCAAAGCGATGCTATCACCCTAGTGACAAGCCTGAGAAAACATCGCTGGCGGAAAATACAAACGACTAACGAGCATTCACTAGGTTTACACTATGCAATGCATGTAAAAGAAACAAAACTCGATCGATGCACTTGGCGTTTTGTCTGCGGAAGTTGCTGAGCTGTGTCAGTGCAGAGCGAAGCGTGCTCGGGGAAGACAAGTGCGTGCTGAGCGTTTTTCCCCATTTTAGCGGCACACAGCAACCTTCTATTCAGCACCCCCACCACGTGAGGTTCACGGTGCCGTCCTGTGCGAAACAGCAAACTTTCGGGTTCATTGAAGACGACTGTACAGCGGAATCACACTAGCTCGGCATCGTTCCAGATCTGGGTTCCAAGCTTTCTAGGCACCAGCTGCTCTAGGACTTTAGAACTCTACATGCATCATCTTTTCACCGTGTTGGATCTGTCGGCTGTGCGGCCAGCCTAAGTCTTGATAGGCGAGAGCACAGGAAAAATTTGTTTTGGCGTGATTCGGCCTCAAGCATTGGTTGCGAGCCACAGTTCGGCGCAGCAGTTCATCTGCCGTCATCTGCCAATAGCAGGAAAGCACGTGCCACCACCAGCACAACAAGGCAAAAAAGGCCAAGATGAAGTCTGGCAAGTTGGTGCCGAACTGCCTGCTGTTGCAAGCCCATGCTGCAGTAAACAGAGTCCCAACACAGCATCCCCATGGCAGCTCATGAGCATGTCCAGCCAAACAAGATGGACTCATTGCGTGGTCTGGAAGAACATTTCGGAAAAAAAGATCAGCTCTTCTGACGGCTCATGCTTGCTGTTTTGAACAATGTTGCTGAGCAAGAGGTTGGGCGCGTCACAGAGAGCGCTGACTGTTTTTCGACGCCACTTGCAGATTTTGATTTGTACTTGGTGCAGAGAACTGGCAGTCAATCGTTCTGGTGGGAGTGTGTGAAGAAGTGAGCAAGCTGACAGGTCTTCAGCTTACGGCTAATTGCGGCTTGCAAGCTTTTTTTGTTTTAGATTTGGATTGTTGCTTGGAAAGATGATAGACTTCCAACAACCTGGGATCCGATCATGGTGAACCCGGGTTGGAATTTTCACATGAACTGGCATCACCGGAACTCCCGAACGGCGAGTGCCGGCCAGGAACCGGGAAAAGCTGCTCCCGCAAAATCTCCGAACTCACTGTCAGCTGAAACAACTCGCCCGGCAACGAAGCCACTGGTGCCATTGTTGCAAGTTCGGGCCCCTCGGTGCAAAGGCTTGCGCTGCCCACCGGGAAATCTGGCCTTGGCCACTCGAGCGTCCAGGTCCGCGATCACCTCGATGTACCTGGCACAAACAACGGCGAGGAAAACGATCAACTGCGAGCGCACGGAAGTGTCTAGAGATGTCTGGAAAGCCCATTCCCCCCGGCAGCATCCTCTTCAGACATCGTTTCACACTGCACTCTTAGGAGCGGACTTCTTGTAGATGTCAAACTCCTTGGCTGCGTCCGCTTCAGGCTCGCGCAGCATTTTCACTTTGGGGGCCACGGGGGGGCCTCGGGCCTCGGAGGATGCCTCCAACGCGCCTACTGCAGGGAAACTTACCGGACCGTCAGTTCCGGCTTCGGGTTTCTGCATCAACCCGACACGGGCGGCCCTCTTTGCCTGCAAGCGACGGGATGGCGAACGTCCGTGTACGCTTCTTTGGACTTGATGCCGTAGGAACCCGTCCTGGGCAGAGGGACGGCGCAGAAAACGCTCCCGGGCGCCTGGAACCCTGCGTGGCGGAGGAGCTTTTCCCCTCATCCGAGGCGCCTCTTCCGCTTTCTCTGCAGGGATGATGCCGATGATCAACCAATCGTCGCCTTGCTGGCTCTTGATGCACCTCGAGCTCAAGGCCGCCGGGGCGCTGGCGCTACCGAAAAGACACTGCAGCGGCGTGCACAGCGGCCTGTACCGAGCCCACAACACGGCGCTCCCAACTTCGACTGCTTTTGAAACTCCCTAGGCCTAGGCCTAGGCCCCGCGGATTCCTCCTGCGAGCCCAGGTGCCAGCGCAGGATTCCCGCGGACGCCGTCTCCGCACTGACGAGCCTGAGCCGACCGGTGTCTGGGCCTTCGGGGCTTCCGGAAACTAGAAAGCGGGGCTGTCGTGCACGTTTCTAGCTGAGACACCCTTGATGATTTCTGTGTCGCACACAAGCCTTATAGCACGGAGGACCCGAAAGACGGCTGAAACGGATCAGCCCTTGGGCTTGTTTTAGATGGAGTGAGCAGTCTGGCAGCCCAAACTCCGAAGCCTTCAAGCGCCCGAGCCCGTGGGACTCTCTAGCTGCTCTGCAGTCGAGCGACAAACGGGCATAACCTCCACCGCCTGGTCTGTGAGACGCTGGCTTCTGCAAGCATGCTGGCTCGAACCCAAGGTGCATGTAATCAACTGCCAGGCCGCACGGAACTGCATGATTGCAACACAATGAAAGGTCCGTCGCCTGCTGCTGTTGCTTTATATAGTTTCATGAACTTACTGTATGTACCTCCTGGGATCGACGCGGAATTTCTCCTGCCCAGAACTCCTCTTGACGACTACTGAAGTCATGTGCAGCACGGCGTATGACGTATGGAGCATGGTACAACGAAGACCACATGTGAAACTAGGACCCCCGCTCCAAGGAGGCCGGAGCTGACCTACCAGAAGCAGAATCCCTCGCAAAGATCCGACCTCAACCTCCGTCGACGAACCTTTGCCTCTGCCTCCATTCAGGCCCAGCCCGAAGCCCCGGCGGCTACGGCCACGGCTGCTTCCATGCCCAGCGGCCTGTGCAGTTCGCTTAGTCGCCGTCGAATTCCCACCGATGTTGGCCGTGCCTCGGAGACCGAAGGGTCGAGGCGACGGAGCATCGAGCACTTCAGACCCGAAGTCAAGGTGAAAGCGATGGCCCAGCGGGGCTCTGTCCAACGCTTGAGGCTGTTGGTTTTCGTTTCGGAGGCTGGGGTCCTCTGGCTGCTCTTGTTGCGATTGCACCCAACTGCTGCAGTCATTGAGTCTCTGAAGTAAGCATGGGAACAAAGCAGCCTTGTCGTCTGCCTGGAGTTTTTAATGAAAGCACACTGCCACACGTCAAGAGATCTGCAAAATCCCCTCCAGCCACCATCATCAGGTGTCGTGATGCTTCCTTCCATGGTTGCCGGAGGCAGCTAGCGATTCATCAATGTTCAACAGATCTAGGCATGATTCTGGGCAAATTATTATAGATCACACACGTGAAATAAGGCAATCTTTCGCCATATTACTACCTTCTAAATCATCACAAGTGGGGATTGGTCGGGTGAGGTCTCTCTAACTTGCCCAAGCATCATGATGATGGTCGAAAGTTTGTCAGTCGACCACTTTCTGAATTAGGCCGTGGCTTATAATAGACGGCCAGAGCTGTCAAGTGGGCCAGAAGATTGATGCCTCACATCTTGGAGCTTCAAATTTCCAGACGCATTAAGTGTGCGCCTAAACTTCGACTTCGGCCTCGTTTTGAAACCTGGGACGGGCACGAGCCTCTTTTCCGCGCTTCACACCGACAACGAGAATGCCCACAACAACTGGGACCATGCCGACCAGAGCAACGCTCTGGAAAGGCTCCCAGGGTACTTCCTTGGTTTCACACAATTGAGCTGGTGAGTTCGGAGGGCAACCATCAAGGAACTCGTCGCGCAAGGCATGGTTGTCGGGCGAGTCAAGTTCAAAGGCTGCCGCAGTTGTGTTGTAGCGGAAAGCTTCCAAGGTCCGGTAAGCTCGTCTGGAGACAGTCACTCCTGTAGACATGTAGAAGGTGGGCATGTCTGGCTTGTAGGAGTCACAAAGCCGACGATGAGCACGAAATGATGTCCAAGCTTCCTCGTCAATAATCGCAGCATCACACACGCGATTGGTGTAGTTTCCCATGAGTTCCTCCCAGCTCCAGTAGTAGCTGGTATTAATATGCGCACGTTCATGCGGAAGCATTGATGTTCGATAGACTTCGTGGAGGCATATAGTGACATTGTCTGTGCTCGCTTTCACCGCTTCCAAGGTTGGGAACTTGCCCTGCCGTTGTCTTTCTACAACCAGGTCTGTGGTGAGGGTTGCACAATAGATGGTAGTAGTCACGAGAATAAAGACCTTCAGGCCCATCACAGCAACTTTTCGTGCACAGGAGAGCCAGAGCTTCCCATCTTCATCTTGGCTGTCGTGATCGGTCTTCTCTGTGGACCCTTCAACGAACGCTTCAAAGAGGCCTTCGCAGACAAGGCAAAGATTCCGGGCCAAAGAAGCACGAGCCTCTGCTGTGAGGTCGCCCGGTGTCGCCAAGGCGGCAAATTTTCCATTGAGCGTGGTGATCGACAGGATCAAAATGAAGAAGGTGCCGAGAATGAACCACCAAGTGTCTGCCCTGAAAACCTTGATCCACCACCAGAATTCGGCGAAATGACAAGAACTTTGAGAGATGATGAAAGCTGGGGTGGTGTGGAGTTCGACCATAAAAGTGAGCTCCTGCCGCTCGCGGTTCAACGCAAACTGCCCGGAGCACAAATCTACCCAGCCAAGCGCCGTGGCAAAGGCACAAATGTCGTAGTTGGTCCACTTCTTTTCCCTGAAGCCAGTCAAATTCTCCCAAGACTCCACGCGCTGATCAAAGGCACGTCTGATGTTGTCGAAATAGTCATCAATGCTCTCATGTTTCTTGATGAGTGTCGATATCACTGAAACATTAAGCTGCTCCAGCACTGAGAGGGAGGCCTTCCAAAACCTGAAGAACAAACCTTCGCAGTGCACACCGTTGGAGTCGTCGCATTGACTATTTCCCATATAGTCCTTGTCCAATGAACTCTCCAGGTGAAGCACCCGAAGAGGGTCTCCTTGGAGACGGGGCGCCATTGACCTGACGAGATAGTCTGGCCAGCCATCATGCACGTTGCCACAGGTGGCATAAGACACTGGCCCCAAATGTCCATGTTGCCAATCCAGACTACAATTCCTGGCGTTCTCAATGTAGCACCAGTTGGCGCTACACCAAGGGTCATTCGTGCCACTGGGACCATTGCCCTCTTCAGAGCAGTGCAACTGCTCAGCCGACCAGTGCTTGTAAATCCTTTGGGCAAACTCCGCATCTCTTTTGTGGCTCTTACATCCGATCCCGAAGGTGCTATAGTCCCTTGTCTCACCAGTCTGATTGCTTTCGTATATGAGTCCATGTTTCTCAATGTCCTTTTCGGTATGGTTGTTTTTGCACAGGCACCGAGCATCTCCATCCACAGCCGCATGCAAAGCTGGAAGAGTAAGGAACATCGCCATCAGGAAAGCCATGGCGGAACACCAAGGCGATAGCTTTGGGACTGAGTCGAATTACACACTTCGAAGTCCAAATAAGTCACAAGTTTGCATGTAGATCACTGCTTGGCTTCCTTCATGGTTGATGAATGGTCATGCAATGGTTCATTCTGGTTCATAGTGAATTAACCAATGTGTTTCCAACGTATTGTGACTCAATCCCAGGAACCTCTCTCTCACAGCCTTTGAGCACAAGCCCTACCATCAGCATGCCACCTGAAGGTTCTCGATTCTCCAAAACACTTTGCCCTCCTAACAATTGGTGATATGATGGTTTATGGTGGTTATAACTATAGTTCACCAACTTATTAACATCATAAACCGATTTCTAATTCGGAACTACTGCCTTGCAGCTTGCGGCCAAGGCCGTGGCCATCCGGGAGGCTTTGCTTCAACCATGACCTTGACGTCGATCCCCTCGCAGCACGGAGAACCAAGCATCGCCCATCACCATTGGGCGGCATCTGAAATCATCCTTTAAATAACTGGGTACAATGGCTAAAAATGATTTATCATGTGTACGTATATATACGTATGTACAAATATCTGTAGGGGTATAGCCAATAACCAAACTTGATGATGGTTTACCATTGACTATCCAACATCGTTTGAGGTCGAGCCGGCTCAATTTGTGATCCTGGCTACAGTTCTTTGTCGTGAAATCGATTTTTGAGTTGCGATGTTGACAGGGCTTTGGGTCAACCGTTTGGCACCCAAGCCATTGCTGGCCTTGTGGCACGTGATCAAGAAAAGTGATGCAGCCTGTATGTTGAACCATGGGTCTTCTGCTCTAAACCGCCAGACTCTTATCCTCAGCTGATTCAGCTCGTAAGACAATGCCTTTGAGAGAGCACCTTCAGGTTTCCTTCGGATGAAGGTTGAGGTAGCTTGTGAAAAACTCTTTGAGGTAGTAAATGCAAACCATATGAAATGCTTTGGGCATGGTCAATTGTGCACAAGTTTCTACCTTGGGGCACAGGGGGTTTCAGAAACCCAGCAAAAAGGTTGTCAAGATCGCAGTGGCTTGTAAAACATGTGAGCAGTCTTCAATCTAAAATCCACAGCCATGGAAGTCTCCACATCCAGCGATAGCAAATTATGGATGATGAACCATTGATTATCAATAAACCATCCACAAAACTACTTAGCTAACGTAGGACCCTAATTTAGAGAACTACTTGTAGACTGCGGCTTGTGGTGTGTGTGTGTGTGGACTCCTTAGCCTGTGACCTGAAAACTCTCAACCCTAAACCCAGTTTCTGTCTGCCCTATAGAGGTATCCCAAGTATCTAAGTTTAGGATGCACACACAAACTATAACGGCGATTCCCTAAACCCTAAGCCCAAACCCCAAACACGACACTCTATAGCATGCACTACATCGGTTGCTGGTTGAGGCTCTTGGAGAGAGTTTCGGTTCGACCGGGGTTTGGAGATAGATGTTTCGGAGTCAGTGATCTCCAATGTTGAATTCGGGAGGACGAAGAGGGAATTGTAGTTGATAATATCCCTCATGGCCCCTTTGTCCTTATGATTCTGTACCACCAAAACCCTACAACCTAAACCCCTAAACCCTAAACCGCTGCCTGCGACCTCGACTTCTCTGCGGGCTCCTCAATAGATCGTCTTTGCAGAAGATGAGGGAGTAATACAGCGGCCTTATCAACTGGAACAGGGCTCGGGGATAAATTTAACCATAGTTCTTAATACGGACACCCCTCCACACACATAAAACAATAGTGGTAGTTGTTTGAGTACCTGTAGTCTACGTTGTAGTTCCCCTTCTTGTCCAAACAGTTTATATGGTTAGGATTCTATAATACAAATTCGGCTAACCAAAAACTTAAGGACAATGGAGACCGTAGGTAGGGATTGAAGGAAGGTTTTTGTTCAGATTGTTGTGGCTGCGAGTTTAAAGGTCAGGTTTAGGAACTATTCGGCTTACTTGGGTTCATGGGAACCTTGATGTTGAGAATTGTAGGTCTAGAGTATGCAGGTTGTAGGGCTTGGTGAATGTATATGAGGTTATCTTTCAACACATAGGTTAGGATAGGAATGAAATCGACTCGAGAGGGGCAAGCAATGTCTGCTTCCGGTACAAGATTTAGCGCGGTAGCGTGCCGTACCTCTCAACAAGGCCTTAGGCTTGCCCTGGTCTCCAAATCGCTCCGCAGCCACAGCCTGAGCCCAGAAACCTCGACCCCAGCGTCCTTCACTGATGGCAGTCGCCTTGGCAAGCATTCTCTTCTCCTCCTTCTTCACTGCCTTCGCAGGTTTTTGCAGGTTTGTCAGGGTTGAGGTTCAAGGTCAGGGTTCCAGGGATGGGGGTGTTGTCTCCAAGGTGCAAGATGGAACTTCGTGGTGAGCCGAATCCCAAAATCCGCACCGCGAGCTGGAAAGCCGGGTGCTGCTGAGCAACTTGGCCAGATCCTTACATGGAGCTTGCAAGGCTTGGGAGTCTACGGGACTTTGCAAGGGTGTTGTTGGTTGGGTGTCGCATTTAAACTTAGGTGTCCTCACCTCGGGTCTGTGTGAGGTCCCTGTCTCTGTGAAACTCTTATTGGGGCTTACCAGGATTGCAAACCTAAAAACCAGAAACCCTACAGCCGCTGTACTACGGCCCTACTGCGAGCTCCAAAAAGTCAGAACACGACTCGAGGAACTAAGGCATTTGGATACAATGTGTCGTGGACAAGCAAAAGGATTTATGGTTGGGATTTCAGGCCGCGTTGGCCCTTCGAAGGGCCCCAAAGACAAGTTGAAACCCTCAGCTGTAGGTTTGAGAGCTTTAGGGTTTAGGGTTTATCGGGCTTTCATGGTTTAGCGGGTTTGGTTTGGGTTTGGGCAGGGCGGAGGCTTAGGGTTTAGGTGGTTCAGGTCTGAGTAAGTGCACGTCTTGGATGATGAAGGATCAACTACTGCCTGCGCCCTTGCCGGCGGATTAGACCCTTCAGTCCAATTTTATGCTCCTTGCCAAGGTGCTGCCTGGCTCGTGGAGCGCGGGCTCAACCTGCCGCGGATTCTCTTGGGCTTTGCGAAATGTGAAGGCTTGCGATGTTGAGGGTTGGAGGGCTCGGGGTAGGGCTCCAGGGACTCTGGGGTGCTGGTGGAGTCTTTCCAAGAGGGTTTAGGTCATGCCTAGGGCCTAGAGCTTCCCAGGGTCGAGGCTCAGGCAGAAGACCCCGGACAGGCGGGAAGTTTCTAGAAAGAAAGCGAGAGAAGCCACGAAGCCGAAAGTCGCACGAGGGCTTGGTTTAGGGCGTTTGGGGCTTACTTTTTTACGGGTTTTTGGGTTCAAGGTTTAGGCTTAAAACTCCTAGAGCTGTCAGGCCCTCAAACACACTCAGCTCGAACGGCCCAAGATAAACCCTGAATAGTAAATACAGTAAATCCTCAGGACATGTGGGAGTTTCCGAAAACAAGGGGTCCTTGTTTTGGGGTCCTTATAATGAGGATCCTACTAAATAGGGTACTATATTAGTGTCCCCTATAGGTTTAGGGGTTTGGGTTTTGGGTTTAGGGTTAAGGGTTTAGGGTTTAGGGCTTAGGGTTTGGTTCTGGTGAGTGAGGGAAGGTTGAAAGGTTCATGGTTTAGGGTTTAAAGTGTCTGGAGGCTTCGATACGTCTTTTTCCAACATGGCTCCGCAGGCTTTGAGGGCTTCTGCAAAGTTTAATGCTTATGTCCGATACACGGGCCGGAATAACAATTACTAATGGCATAACATACCCCGAATTGGGGCTATCAGAATGTACACAGACACTGAGATTCGGCATTCCCCTTACAGCACATTAGGTATTACATCTTTGGGGCCACCTTCACATGCAACGAGAACTTAAAAAAGCTACGCACCTTGACGAGTGCCCGAGAATCTTGTCGATTCGGATAGTCCTCTACACTTTGATCCCCTTTCTGGGTCCCCCAAAATGGTCCGGCACCCTTATCAACAGGACCCCAAACGGGACACTACGGTTGATGATCAAAACCCCGCAGGCCTTAAGAATTAGAATGAGGTTTTGGTAGATATTATACTGTAGTTATAATCAGGGAGCCCCCCAAAAATATATATAGGCAATAATTCATATTAGGGGTTTAGGGGCTTAGAGTCAGAATAGGACGTTGGGGTATTTTATACTCTAATTATAATAAGGGACTATAAGCCCCAAACACTAAACCCTAAACCCCTAAACCCTAAACCCATTTAACTAATCAAAACATAAGACGCCCTCAGCACTAAACATTTTTCGGACAACACTAACCCTAAACCCATCATCCAGAGACTCCCAAACCCCTTTATTAAGGAATATTCCTTTCCGGGTTCCTATTATGATTTAAGGTATATTCCTTATTTAAGGGGTTTTGGAGTCTTTGGGCCTACAGCCTAGTAGTAGATTGGACCTACCCCCAAAGGTATATTCCTTAATTAAGGGGTTGCGCAGTCTCTGGGATGTCTGAAACCCTACACCCTAAACCCTAAACCCTAAACCCCTAAACCCTAAACCGTAAACCCCTAAACCCCTTTTCAGCACGGACTGAGGTGCCGGCCAGCGAACCCCTAAACCCTAAACCCATCATCTCTGAAACATAAAACGCCCTCAGCCTTGGTGCAGCGCATCACCGGCAGCAATGGCTTTGCCTTTCGCCTTGCGACTTTGGGTTTTACAAGTTTTAGGGGTTTAGGGGTTTAGGAGTTTAGGGGTTTGAGGGGTACCCAACGCCACAAAGGGCGACAAACCCAAACCCAAACACCCAACCAAAAACACAACATACACGACCGAAACCTAACGCCACAACGGGCGAAAAACCAAAACCCAAACACACAACCAAAATAAAACACACACGCACACACACACAACCGAAACCTAACGCTACAAAGGGCGAAAAACCAAAACCCAATCACCCAACCAACAATAAAACACACACAACCGAAACCTAACACCACAAAAGGGCAAAACAACCAACCCCACTAACGCCACAGAGGGCTTTTCCCGCGACCGCCACAAAGGGCGAAAACCCAACCCCACTTCAAGAGCGAAAACCCAACCGACTAACGCAACAAACAACCCCACTAACGCCGTCTACGTTGTCTGCGTCCTGACGGACGCGGTCGTGTACGTCGTCTGCGTCCTAACGGACGCCGTCGTTTACGTCGTTCTAACGGACGCTGTCGTCGTCGCGGCATATTAGCTCGTTCACCTTGTCCACGAGTTTGCCTGCAAGACCCTCAAAGGTCGCGGGGCCAGAACTCAGGAAACCCGTCAATCCTAACTCTGAAACCCGAAACGACCCGAAAGCGCTAAGCCGAGTGCCAGCCCCAGGTTGACATAACGGTGAATCGACGCATCTGACCCAACACCTCTGAAGCCTACAACCCGTCGTGCATTCTTCCTCTTGGACCCCTGCCCCTACCTGCCTCCTCACCGATTTCGCCACCAAGACGCGCGGCCAACCGGAAATCACTCTCTGCGGCTTCAAAGGCTTAGGGTTTGAAGCGATTTATTTAGAGTTTAAGTAGGCCTTCTTTCGGATCGCCGCACAGCCTACACATCCTCAAACACTAGAAGGGTGTTTTGATTGCACGCAGTCCTCTGATTACACAATGCGTAGACTGCCCCTCTGGACTTGCTTGTTTGGAATGAGAGCTGTTGCTAAGTTGCTGTTGTTGACTTCTTTCGAGAATAAATGAAAAAAATGCTCTAGGTCGCGTATTTGAACAATTGAAGGATCAGGCAAGACCCGTTTGCGAACCACAAAAACCTACTAATAAACGTCCGATTGAAGCACAGTTTTCGGCACGGTGCGGGGGAAACTCGTGCGTCCGTTGTGGACCTGAGCTTTTTTGGTTGATCGATCAAGCATCCAACCTTCAAGTTTACGGCGGCATCATCTACTCGTAAAGAAAAAGGACTAGTGCTGAGCTGTCCATGAACATGATTTGCGATTTTTCATAAGTGTATTTTTGGGGTTCAGAAAACACATTGGATTGACGTTCGCAGAAAACTCGATTTGATTTGTGTGTTTGTGAGCTTGGAAATACAGTTTTTCATTTTCAATCGTCAAAATCCAAGGGAATCAGAGCTTAAGAGTTCCGTTGTAGAAACAGTCGTGGCTTTCTCACAGATCTAAAACATGCAAAGCAAAATCAATTACGGAGAAATGGAAAACATGATGGAAACACCACGAAAAAATTGTTCGTTGTTTGTGTCTCTGTCTGCGCTGATGGGCTAGGTTTAAAGTTAAGGACTGGATTGGCATGTCATCCTTGCGCAGGGCCCTGAATCACTCTAACATGGTTACCTCGGCAAAAGTGCACGCCTCGATTTGTGTGAATCACTCTAACATGTTTGCCTCGGTACACTTCCCGATTTGTGTGAATATGTGTACACTTCTCGGGTTGGTGTGTCATCCTTGCACAAAGACCGCGACATCAATTCCAAAACCTCACCTTACAAGCTTATGCAAAAAACAAACACGGATGACTGACGACACACAAAGTCATGAAGGTTAGGATGGGTTACAAATCTTCTGACCACGTCCTGTTCCAGACTAACTTGACTTTACCACAGAAAACACGCCCTGTGGGCAGCCGCAAGTCCGCGGCATTGGCGGTAGCCATTAAATAAACCTCAAATCCGCGAGAAAGCCACCGGTGGTTCTGCGATGAGTGCAGGTGCACACATGCTCATTGAAGCCACAATTGCCAGACTTTCGTGCATCCGGCATTACTAGAGCGACCTTGGAGTTTTATGGCTTTCAGCTTTGCGTAAGTTGCAGAGGGACCACACGTGCGCGTCATCCCAGCATTCACTTGCCAAGAAGACCTTCTTCGACCGTAAAGCCCCAAAAATGCCAACCCTCGAAACTTCTTCACATGTGGTTTGGAGCTGCGAAGCCCCAAACACGCATTTCCAACTTTCGATGGACCGTCGACCATTTTGGCGCTGGGTTTGCGGCATGTGAATAATCGCCTTGGATTGTTTGTTTGGAAATTTCAGAAAGCTTCCATTTGCACACTCTGCTGCTCTTTTGTTGCTAGTCTTTCATCAAGCGTGTTGGATCTCTTCTGCGATAGTTCTGCGGAAGAAGAGCAGAATCCGCAGATTGCTTCCGGCAACAAGCGCCCCTTTTTCAAATCCCGTTTTAAGCATTTTAGAGTCCCACCCAGATTGCTCGCAAGCCGTACGCCCGCAAATCGACAGTGCAACACCCTCCGCGTTGGACCCAATCTGCAGGTGAGTTGAACCCGAACTTCAACTGCGGGTTGGAGTCAATCCAACTCAGTCTGCAGGTTGGAGTTGAAGTCCTCCAGACAAAAGCGTGGCGCGGAACTTTTGCAGACCAAACTTTCCAGAACTTTCGCAGTGGTTCTCACCACTCTTGCGGTTTCACGCTTGTTTTTCACCGTGTTAGGCCAAAGGACAATCATTTCAGCCAATTCTCTTGCCGTCAAGGGACTAGCTTGACATATTGACCAAGTTCGCATTTCGGCTTGAAGGGTGCTGCTGTGGCCTTGCAGCCGTGCAGACATGCCTTGATGGCGGCTTTTCAGGTGCTGCCTCGACATGCCTGTACATGGCGATTTTGGCAACCGGAGTCAGGCATGTACAGGACATCCGATGTTTGGTCAGGCGATCCTCTCATTTGCACACACATTTCGCAGGGGCCCTGGCAAAAGACATCACGTCAGCTTTGTCAGTGCCCAGCCAGGCAGCGGAAACAAGGCCTGTTAGCCGTTTCAAATCAAGAGACCCAGGTGATGCGGCGATGCATGGACAGTGGGCCGATGCCAAGGCTTCGGCTGTGTCGCTGGCCCTTGCCGTGCCCGGGCTGCGAAGGTTGTTTTCCAAGCAGAATTACCGGGGTCTCAGAAAACTTTTGGTCACGATTGGTCAAGGATGAGTCATATTCACTCCAAGAATAAAGTATCATGAACTGCAGGCTGCGTTGTGCAAAAGCGGGCGATTGCATCTTTTGTAGACCACGCTGCACCTAAAGGCAGCACCTGTTCGAGACTCGCACATCGAAAATCTTGTCATGTCAGGTCGAGAAGAGTCTTCCCTTTCACATGGGGGAAAATTCACATGCTGTAGACTTGTTATCTCAGGGGGCTCATGGGAGATTCAGATCCCGGGACCCCAGCAAAGCCCTTAGATCGCAGGATCCTTGATAAGGACCCCAAGTCAGGGATTCCCACATACATTGAACAAAGAACGTGTAACATCCGGCTGTTTTGAAACAGTTTACAAACCCCTAAGCCCTAAACCCTCATCCCTGAACCCTATGGAATCCTATAACACATTATACAAAACTATAAAAACTGCACCAAAACCCCAATAGGCATTTTGCCCCCAGTCGGGACTCAAGGTGCCTGGCGCCTCGGAAGCCGGCGAGTGGGACGTATCAGGCCGGCGAATTTGGGTTCGAAGCTGTTTTGATGTAGGGTTTCGGGCTTAGGGTGTAGGGCTTGAGAGTTCTAGGATTCTAGGGCTTAGGACTTTGGACTCCAGGTTTTGGGAGTCAGGGTTTTAGGCTCTCAGGGCTCAGGATGTGGGGTTCGAAGGTGCTGGGATTTAGGGGTGAGGGTTTGAGGTTCAGGCGCCCGTGTGTTACAGTGCTGCGGGCATTCGCCTCAGGTTCCAGAGATGCACGAACTGCCGAAGTTCTTTGGGTCGCTGCTTCCACTGCCGTCGCCTCACTTGCATGGAGCAGGACCCGCAACTCAAACCTCTTCACATACCCTAGCTCCTCCTTGAAGACCCTGTCCGTAAAGTGTATACATCCCCGAATCTCAATCCCTGGTCCCAGGCATCCCTAAATCAAGGATGTGTAGCTTCCGGCTTTCCTTAAAACACCACAAAGCCCTTGAGACCAAAACCCTTTAAAGAACGATAGTTGAAAGCCTTCCAAGACACGTTTAAAGAGCCTCTATTGAAGCCAAAGAGCCCTTATAGAGAACTTCAAAGAAGCCTTTACCCGGTACAGAACCTCCTAAACCCTAAGCCCCAGGCCCTAAACCCTACATCCTAACCCCCAGACCCCTAAACCCCTAAACCCCTAAACCCTAAACCCCTAAACCCCCAAACCCCTAAACCCCTAAACCCCCAGACCCTAAAACCCCCTAAACCCTAAACCCCAAACCTTCCCAGAACCCGTGTCAAGCCCTAGAAACCCTTAATATAGTACCCTAAATAGTAAGATCCTTATTATATTGTAAGGACCCTAAAGTAAGGTACCCCCCCTCCCCTTCTTCATCTCCGAGGCCCGGGCGGGCCTTGTGAAAGTTCTCGCGGCCTTCTCTGCACGCCCGGGGCCCTTTTGGGGGCGGGGGATGGCTTTAGTTTAGGGTCCAAGGGGGGGGGGAGGGTTGTGAACTTTTAGTTTGCGTTTGAGGGTTCAGGGTGTGTGTGTGTGTGTTTTTTTTTTGGGGGGGTGTAATGGTTATGAACTTTGGCTTTGGGGTTTCGGGTGATTGGCAAGGTTGCTCTAAGGGTTACCATGATAATCACAGCAAGGTTTATGAGGTCAGGCTGCAGGTCAAGGGTCGAACCGTTGAGGAGTGAAGGGTTCTGCAAGAGGATCCCTCATAATTACTATATGGGTGGTTGTCAAAACTATGGCGGTCCTGGTCCCTTTCTGGGTGCCCTAAATATTAGGTGCCGTATCATATTAAGGACTCAAAAAGGGACCCTGTTTTAGAGAACTACCCATAAAGGTTCCGGGGTTACAGTGTTTCTCGTCGACTTGTTGCTTGCCTGGAAAATCCCGGAGTACATACCGAAAATCCCCAGTCACCGCTGGGAGCTTTGGTGTGGAATGATCCCTAAACTCTATACCCTAAACCCTAAACTCTAAAAAAACCTCTAAACCCTAAACCCTAAGCTACTAAGGGGCCGCCCGCGGCCCATCGCGTGAATTGGCTTTGGCTGCTGCCGCCAGCTGCACGGCACTCCTACCCGAGGCTGGCGGGGTTTAGGGTTTGGGGTTTAGGGTTGCTCTCTCGATTGCAGGATTCTAGAAGAATTGTAGGCCCTGTAGGCTCGTGATCAGGGCCACCCCTCATTGCCCCTTGCACAAGTTCAGGTCGACAGGGACGCGAGTAGTTCCCTAAATTAGGGTCCCTACATGGATCCCACATAATATGGTAAGGCAACCTTACAAAAATGGACCCTAAAAGGCATGTGACGAAGTTCAGGCGGACTGCCGAAACCTGCAGCTCCCTGAACCCGAAGCCCCGAAGCCCGTTGTACTAACCCTGGAGTGGCCCTTCTGGTCACCCCTAGAGCAGCCCTAAACCTCAAACCCCAATCCCTAAACCCTAATCCTTCTGGAAACCCTAAACCCTAAGACCCCAAGACCCTAAGACCCTAAACCCTAGCCCCTAATCCTCATGGAAACCCTAAACCCTGAGACCGTAAGACCCTTAGACCCTAAACCCTAATCCTTATGGAAACCCTAAACCCTAAACCCTAAAAGCCTTAAAAACCCTAAAATCCCTAAACCCCAAACCCTCATCCTTGTGGTAGCTTTGACCCTGAACGGTCAGCTCGGGAGGCCTGGCCTCCAGGTGCTGCCGAGGATTTGTTGGGTCCGGGCTCCAAGCTTTGCTGTAGGGGTTTGTGTTAGCGGGTTCTGAAAGGGTTAAGGAGGGTTTGGGGTTGAAGGCTTCTAGGGTTTTAGGGTTTAGGGTTTAGGGCTTCAGGGTTGAGGGTTGTAGGGTTTTAGGGTTTTTATGTTGAGGGCTTTTGGTTGAGGTACGACATACTACAAGGGTTGAAGGTTTTGTGGTTTAAAATTGTCGGGATTTGAGGTTTTGAGGGTTTGGTGGTTTTAAGGGATCATCGAGTTTCGGATTTTTAGTTTAGGGTCTTGCTGTAAGGGTTTCAAGGATTGTTTCTCCCTACTGTCGTTGCAGCTGCCGTTTGCCGCCGTTCAGATCTTCAATCGCATGCAACTTGAATCCGTTTTAGATCCGTAAATCCAGAATCCGAAACCCTACGCTATCCTTCAGTCATCCAGTTGGAGCCTTCAGGACCCGGACCCTAAACACACTAGAATGAAACCCAAACCCTACTTCCTAAAACTTAAACCCAAATTCCGAAAGCCTTAAACCAGAACCCTAAACTCTAAACCCTAAACCCTTACTGAGGCATGTCCGGCATCATGGCGCTGTTGCTGCGCGCCGCTGCCCTCGGAGTTCGGTCGAAGCCAGGCAGGGGTCCTTTAGTGGACGCTTTTTACGGCTTCTGGGCTTAGCGTTTAGGATTTTGGGTTTTAGGGGTTTAGGGTTTAGGGTTTAGGGTGATCTAAACCTTGGGTATTGGTTGATGACGGTGTAGTTAGGAGCTTGTGGGGCCAGATTGCTAAGCGGGGTACTATGTAAGTCTGTAAGGGCCACTGCAAGCAATTGGGATCTGGCGTCGAGGGTTTTGGGATGACGTAGATGTTCAGGCTTGGGTTCTCCCCTACGCCCTGAACCCTGAACCCTAAAGGGTTTAGGGAGTTTAGGGTTTCGGGTTTGGGGTTTAGGGTTTGGGGCTTAGTTTGGGGTTTAGGGTTTGGGGTTTAGGGTTTAGGGTTTAGGATCCCTAAACTCCAGCTGGCAGAGGCTTGGGCGGTTTCGCCACGCTGCGGGCCATGCCCCAATTCTGTGGGGGCGACGCGAGGGGAAGCCGAAAGGTTTCGGCTGTTCAAGGGGCTGCTCGAAGAGCTACTCAAACGGTTCGTGTAGGGGCTAGTAGAAGAGCTATGATAAGGATTTCCGCGAGGGCAACTATCAGAGCCATTATGAGGATTCCTATTGGGGCTACTACTCTAGTAGGGATTCCTATCAGGGCTGCTATACTCGGGCTATTGCAAAGCATAATGGTTTAGGGTTGATGGATCCCTAAACCCTAAACCCTAAACCCCATCAGTCTTGGCTCCACTCAACCGAGGCCTCAAGAGCAGCCGCCGAGCTTCTGGCCGTGAGTGGCTTACCAGAGCTTTGGGTTCCGGTGCCGGGACATGCAGCTTAGGGTCTATAGCATGTTTAGGGTTTAGGGGATTGATATTACTATTGGTATTAATTCTGATAATTATATCAGTATTGTTCTGATTCTATGCATGTCAAATGAGGCTGTGCTGGAGGCCGCGGTACCGGAGCTTCGACACTCCTCTGAGGCTGTTTGGTTGCTTGTCCTCGGCACTCTGGAAGACTTTGCATCCGTCTCGGAAGGCAGCACTGTTTAGAGACGCCTCCCTGTCCTCCCCAATGCAAGCTCTTGCCGCAGCTCTGCCGGATGCTTAGCTTCAATGCCGATCAGGGCTTTTTGTGTGTAGTTCTGTCTGGATTTAGGGTTTAGGGTTTAGGGTTTAGGGTTTCCTAAACCCTAAACCCTAAACCCTTAGAAAGGGTTTAGGGTTTCCTAAACCCTAAACCCTAAACCGTCCTGCTGCACTTGTAACAGGAGATCCCAAGGCGTAAACTGGAGATCCCAAGGCGTAAATCCTCCGTTGCCACGGCCTTCGAGGGAGTCTGGGGATTTCTGCAGAGCCCGAAGTCTTCAAGGCTTCAATGCATCACCCACTCTCTGAGATCGGCTTTAAGGGATTGAAATAAATGGTTAAACCAGCCTAAAGCCCGAAACCTTTAAACATTGCGCCAGACCCTAAGCCCGAAGCCCTAAACCCTAAACCCTCCTGCTCCAGCCAAGATTCCGACGCAGCGCCTGGGACGGCCGAAAAACATAGATCCTACACGCACAGCTGCAACCCTAACCCTAAACCCTAAACCCTAAACCCTAAACCCTAAACCCTCAAGCGTTCGGAGATCCCTACTCTAATCCTAAACCCCTAGCCCCTGAACCCTCGACTCCAATGGAGCCCGAAGCCACAAGAGCCCTAAGAAACCCGAAGCTCTCAAACCCTAAACCCTGAACCCTAAACTTCTAAACCCCTAAANNAACCCCTAAAACCCTAAACCCCTGTAGTAGCCCTTATATTATAACCCTTTAGTATAAGGAACCCCCCCTTAAACCCCAAAGGGATCTCTGAAAAGAGCCCGACGCTTCGACGCCGAAGGCTGAGTGGAACTCCTGA
>CAJNJA010059153.1:0-23943 GCA_905231915.1 Symbiodinium necroappetens
GTAGTAGTAGTAGCGTAGTAGCTGTAGTAGCGTAGTAGCAGTAGTAAGTAGTAGCGTAGTAGCTGTAGTAGCGTAGTAGCAGTAGTAAGTAGTAGTAGTAGTAGTAGTAGTAGTAGTAGTGGTAAGTAGTAGTAGTAGTAGTAGTAGCAGCAGCACTAGAATCAGTAGTAGTAGTAGTAGTTGTTGTTGTTGTAGTGGTGGTAGTAGTAGTAGTAGTAGTGGTAGTAGTAGTGGTAGTCGTGGTAAGAAGAGTAGTAGTAGTTGTAGTAGTGGTGGTAGTAGTAGTGGTAGTCGTGGTAAGAAGAGTAGTAGTAGTCGTCGTCGTCGAGCGCTTCTTCTTTCCAGCAGGGCTCAAAGCTATCAGCAACTGTATGTGCTTGATTGGGGGCTTCGTTACCCATGTCCCATCTGGACGATCTGCCTCACTGCATACGAGTTAATCTTGAAAGGAGCAGTGCAGCTTCTGCTATGGCTCCCCCACAGGGAGAAGACACGGAGGCAGAAGGTACGACGGTGTCATCCGGTGGGCCTAGCTTGGTACCTTCTGGCCGCGACCGCTCAAGATCCCGATCGTGCCGCGCCAGACTCAGACCGAACCATCGTTCCAGGGGCAGTCTTGATCCACATCATGGCCCCCCACGTGGTCCTCCTCCTCCTGTGCCAGTACATCCGGAAACGGACAGGGAGAGCAGGAGACGACGAAGACAAGCAAGGAGGCGAGACGCACGGAGCTCTTCCCTTGACTCCTCCGAGATCATCAATAGAGTTGCGATCAGAAGTCTGGAGGGAACGCCCTCTTGGGCCAGAGGATCCAATCAAGAGCGGAGGCAGCACCTTGCAAGGGATAGAACAAGTGGAAACTCTGCTGCAGGTGCTCGCCCTCCTCTTTCTGAAGCTAATCCTCTGGATTCCTACTTGGAGGCGGAAGGCGGGGAAGAAGAGCCGCTTGACACAGACCCTGAGGATGAATTCGCCACGGACTTCACCAGAACACATGATGGAGACAGAAGGCGCTCGAGATCTGAGCATGAGCACCTCTCGGACCTCGACTCGGGTTCCTCAGCTACCCCTCCAGCTTCCTCAGCCGCTCCCTCTCGCCCCGTTGGTGACCGAGAAGAATCAGAAGCAGCTGAGCTGTCTTCCGAATCGGGTGGGGACTTTGGCTTCGTACACCAGACAAAGGACTAAAGTTCCTGACTGGACCTGCCTCTTCACCTGGAAAAGTCTCAAGCGGGAGTTGCGACACGCAGTCAGCCACTTTCTACAGCTTTGCTTCCTTGTGGATATCGTGCACCACAAGCAATCTCAGCCCTGCCAGGTGCCAAACAGCTGCTCCTTGCATTCGACTTTCCAGCACCACTGCTCGAGCGCAGGCTCGATTACCGCTTCGACATTGCCTTTTACGACAGTGCATGCAACATTACAGCCCGATGAAGGAACCCAATCAATGCCAGTAGCGCCGCAATACTCAAGAACAACCAGGAGCTGCTCGGGTCCCAAGTCCCGAGGTTGCAGCTTGCGCCTGCTCTGCACTTGTTTTCTGTTTCTTTGCTTTCTTAATCGTGCAGTAGTGGAAGCGGCATCTGCAACAGATGTGAGGGTTAGCAGCTTGCCCACGGGGCTGCTGGGAACTGCTCCTCCTGTTGGAGGATCAGTGAAAAACAGTGGGTCATCCGAAGCCACCCTACGAGCTGCAGACTTGCCAGCCGCACGGAAGCGCTCCTACAGGCGGGCAATCCGAAGAGCAACCATTCATGGCAGCACTCGTTATCGTGGCAGAAATTTTTCCATATCAGAATTAAATCACATACGGCTTCCCTCCAATTTAAACAACAGATCGACCGATACTACTACCCCTAAGCTGGGCCCACGCATGCGAGTTCTCAGCATCAACTTTGATGGCATGAACTCGCCGCTCTATGACTCGCTTCAATTATGGTTAACAACAGCTCCTTATGACATTTTGCTCATGCAGGAAACACATCGTGGCTTTGGGAGCGAATACAACGAGTGGCAGGCAGGTGAATGGTACATAGTCAGCTCTCCAGACGACAAGTCTCGTTTTGCAGGTGTCGCCATTGCAATCCGCAAACGATTTGCTCGACATTATGGAATGCGAAGCCTGGAAGTGGTGCCAGGCCGATTGCTACACGTTCGACTAACAGGTAGCCTCTACAGTATCGACCTGCTTTCATGCTATCAACACGTCATTAACAGCCGGGACAGTGCAGCTTTGAATGCATCAAGGCGGGAGCAATATTGGAACAAGCTGGGCAGCTATGTGGCAGGCCTTTCACGCCGTAATATTTTGCTCTTGGGTGGTGACTTCAACTGTGCAGCCAGGAAAGAGCCCGGAATCGCTGGACATGCCGCTCCGGATACAAATCCGTACTACTTTGACCAGGACGATTTTATAGGCTTTCTCAAAGCAAACAGTTTATGCCTTCTCAACACTTGGTCACGTGACGTGGATTCAGGCATGCACACGTTCATCAATGGACAGAGCAACAGGCAAATTGACTATATTATGACAAGGAGAAACACGGCGGATTCCATCTCCAAACAATCCAAACCTCTTCGTTCACTCAATTTTTCGCCATGGAGGCTGGGGGCCAGACACCTACCAGTACAAGCAAGTGTGCCTCTCAAGCCAGGCTGGAGCTCCATCGACAAGGCTCCCACCAGATCACATCTCACTTATGACAAAGCAGCTCTTGAGTATTCTATATATCAGCGAGATGACAAGGCTCACCAGCTGGTACAGGAGGTACAGCAAGGCCTTGGTACTCTGAGTTGCTGTTCGGCCGAGTCACTCAACCACTTGGTGCTCAGTACTTGTGCGCGACTTTTTCCTGCAGGTGCATCCAGAAGGGATCTTCGACCATGGCAACAACAGGACGTCCAAACCTCGGTCAAAGAGATGTGGGCACGTAGGGCTGAACTCGGTAGAGTAGGACATAATGTACGAATTGGTCTCTTCTCTCGGAGGCAAATTTTCGAAGCCTTCAGAACTTATGCTCGTTTTCAACGGAGCTATCGGGCGTTGCGCCAAAGAGGCAGGTGGCATCGCAAACAGCTTCTACTAAAACAGTTGGATCAGGAACAGCAAGCTGAACTTCGTGGGGATGTGCGAACCCTATATCAGGTCATTCGGCAGATTTCTCCAAAACAGCTGGGTGGTAAGGTTCGCATCCGCTCTGTGGCAGGCCATCTACTCACACCTCAAGAGGAGCATGCAGAGATCTCAGCTTATTTCTATGAGCTCTATGATGGATCTCAGTCAGATGTTGAGCCGGAAGCCAGACTTGACCCAGTCCTTATCACCGAGACGGAAATGGTCTGGTCCTTGGGACAACTAGGATCAGGCAGGGCCGTTCCACCAGGTCATGCACCGTCCTCTGCTTGGAAGCACTGTCGAGAGGTGTTGGCTGGGCCATTGATCGAGGCCTTTCACAGTGAGACCATTGCTGGATTTCCGAACCTGTGGGCAGACTGCAAACTTACATTAATCCCAAAGCCGGGAAAGACCATCAAGAGACCCAACTCCCTCAGACCGTTGGGCATACAGGATGCTGCTGGCAAGGCCATAGCCCGGGTCATCAAACAACATCTACTAGTGCACATCAAAGATCTGCTTGCAGTCTATCCTCAATTTGCCTATGTGCAGAATCTCTCTACATCAGATGCGATCAAGAGGGTAGCTGGACACTGCCGCGATATCAGAGAGGCGGTTGCAGCGGAACGCATGACAGTTTTTGGCAAACGTGAAGGACGGCAGAGAAGCACATTTAATGGTGGAGCACAGCTACTTCTTGATATGTCAGCTGCTTTCGACCGTATGCCCCGAAGTGCCTTATTGTCAGCACTACAGTGGGCACAAATGCCCTCCAACTTGATTTCCATCATCATTGACATACACTGTGTGTGTCGATACCATGTCTTTCATGAGGGCTTTGAGTCTTTCATAGACATGAAGAATGGAGTTCGTCAAGGATGCACTCTAGCTCCAATTCTGTGGTCTCTTTATAGTGTCTTTTTGCTCCATCAAATAGAGGAGGCACTTGGAAGCTCCTGGCCAAGGGAACAGATGACCCTCTACGCAGATGATACCCACTGTGCTTGGCGACTACAGTCAGAGCAAGATTTGAACTTTATGATCAAGAGCGCTCTGGCGATCTTTGAAGTCTATAAGAGATATGGAATGTGCATCAATCCTGACAAGTCGACTTTGCTTATCAAACTGGTTGGAACGAAAGGAGCCAGTTGGTTGAAGAAACATATCCAAATCAAAGATGGCAAGCGTCTCTTTATGTTTCAGCATGGCACTGACTTTGTGACAGTCCCAATCTCAGCACAATCCAAGTATTTGGGTCTCATAGTGTCATATCAGAATTTTGAAAGGGCCTCCCTGAACCATCGTCTCAAATCAGCGGGACTAGCAAGACAGCGACTAGCAAAGGTGCTGCACTGTTCCAAGCATCTCACTTTGAGACAGAGGTTGCAAATTTACACAGCTTGCATCCGTACCACCCTCTTGTATGGTCTGACGACTCTGGGGCTTTCGGACAAGGACCTATTGCAACTTCACCGTCGTGACATCAAGTATCTGCGAGCAGTTGCCAAGTCACCGGTTCATCTCACCAGGGAACCCACGGAGCAGCTTTTGGCAAGAATACAGGTTAGCAGCATCCGACAGGTTTTTCTGAAGCTTGGTGGCACAGTTCTACAACACATCCCTGGTACCATCTTTTCCTCAGCACCCAAGACGAAAAATGCCATGCCACTCCGTGAGATTGATGGGGCGACTCGATCTTGTGCCTGCCCCACCTGTGGTATGTACTTTCCTTCTAGGCACATCATGAAAATTCATCATCACAGAAAGCATGGTGTCAGCCTCTCCAAAAGGGTGAACAAGAATTCGTCCGTGTTTAAAACTTTGGATGTTTCTGAACATAGTGTTGATGGCATGCCAGTCTGCAAGCACTGTTGGCTGCGACTCTCAGGGTGGCAAGAGTTTCGTTCCCACATACTCAATGCCTGCTCTGCTTTGCTTTCACCGGATATTGGTGCAGATCCTGTTGCAGCTCCAGTCAGCCATGTGAACATGCCTAAGGAAGGCAGTGAGAGGCTTGCTCAGCGGTCCGCCGCGGAGCCTCTCCAAAAACAGCTACAGCGAGCATTTGTTGACGCTCCAGGGACCTCAATGGCATAAGCTTGCCACGATCACTGCTTTTAAGTCGCTTCTTAAACATCACTGTGCCTTTTGTGGCCAATGGTTTTCTGATCGCAGTGGCTCCCTGGAGAATCATCTCAAAGCAGCACATCCCAGTGTGTATCAGACACAGAACGAGGTACGCTCGATCTGTCAAACAGTTTCAGTTGCTTGCACGAGTCCTTGCAGCATATGTGGCATGGTCTTCAAGCAGCGACATCGTTGCACCTTGCTGCAGCATTTATGCTACGTGCGCCTGGCGTTGAAGTCGAAGGGTTTGCAGCAGAAACATTTATCCTTTGCCCTAGCAAGCCATGACCCCAGCAGAGGAGGTGAGGGAGATGTTTCAAGAGCTCGGGCCTACCAGTGCCCCGGCCTTGGGGAAACGGGAGACCAAGGAAGCAGAGCAGGCCGAGTCTGCCGAGACGGCAGACCGACAGCCGAAGTACCCTCGGCCGACGTCCAAAGGACAGGGCCAGGGGAAAGGACAGCCGAGCCAGCAGGCGGAGCAAGCAGCAGCTGTGACGGAGGAGGGAACTCCCATCCTGGATGCTCTGAACTCAGCGGCGGAGTCCTTCGGGAGCCGGAGCCGAAAGGACAATTATCAGCCACGGGGCTATCGTCAAGGAGGCTGGGGCAATCCGTTTTACCATGGGCAGGGAGGAGCCGGCAACCGCCGAGGATGGAACAATCAAGGCGGGCAGAATTGGGGAAGGAGGGAGAACCGGGACCAGCAGTTCGAAGAGAAGATGGAAGAGAGCATCAAGATGCTCACTCGCCTGTGCCTTCGGCACGAGGACGAGCTCTCCCAGATGAGAACGGAGAGAGATTTCATTCTCACCTTCGAAACCAGATCGGGAGCAGCCCTTCCAAAGATGTACAAGATAGCGATGGTTTGGAAGGAGAAGAAAGAAAAGAACCTGGTCGACTGCTCCCTGCGACAGGCCCTGTTCATAGCAGTACTGCAAATGTGGTACGAGAGAATGCGGGTCATGGAGTCGGACGAGGCACTGCGGAATCAGGTGATTGCTCAGGGCTATGCCGAGATTCCGGACGGGATGACAGAACTCCACTGGTTCTACATGAGGTGGAACCAGGACAAGGAAGCCATGGAGAAGGTAGAGGATGTGCAGCCCATGCTTCACTCCCAGATCATCACCTCCCTCGACCACCTGCAGCAAACCATCGTCGCTCCCCATGCTCTGCTGAAGTTCCACTCAACTCGAAAGATGGCAGAGAGTTACCAGGGAGAAACGGTGACTTTTCTATTGTCCATACTACTACGAGATCCGCGAGCCTCCCAGGCCTGGGGAATGCTGACGAACCTGTGTGGCTGTGCAGCCAGCAAAGTGCTGGGACTACGCCTGAGGCCCACAAAGATGGATCGTCAACCCTTGGCGAAGGTTCTGGCGGAGAAATTCCCCCAGATGGATCCGCCCCAATGCCAGCAGCGGAAGCCGCAATCCAATGCAGCCCCTGCGAGCCCAGCACCGGTCCTGGCCGACTCGCAAAGGAAAGATCAGAAGGATATGGAGGTGGAAGAGGAGAAGAAGGCGGACAGCTGATCCTTCCAATCAGGCTGGGCACTCCTACAGGATTTATTCTTCGCAACACCACTAATGTTTGTTATTTTAATTCATGGTGCCACTTGCAACATTGGCTGGGACATGGCCTCGCTGACACCTTCTCCCATGGCAGGCTTTCCACTGCAATACGCATTCTTCGTACGCAAGGCCCGACCCATCTCCTAGCATTGATACCTTGGAGACAGGCACTTTCGCAATGGCGGAATGTGCATCAGCAGCAGGATGTAAGCGAATTCGTGGCCTTTCTGCTCAATTTTGCGCGGCCAGAAGCTTATAGGGGACATTGGGAGGCTCGGCTTTTCCAAGAAGGCCCTCCTCCAATCACCCGCATCCTGGACTCAGGTTTGTGTTTTCCGATTGCCATTGACTTAACTGGGCCCACGCTACAGCATTGCATTTATTCCTGGTACACTCAGGCGAATGCGCATGCCCTCGCACAGGCTCCTATTATGTTGCTGCTGGCTTTGAAGCGTTTTCGTATCAATGCTTCCAATCCAGATGGTGCAGTCAAGGATGAGCAACCTGTTACAATCCAGGCAGGTGAGTTGGTCAGAATTCCCAGCTTTGACAGCAATGCGGGGCTCTCGATGACAATCGTGATCTATGCAGTTGTTGGGGTCGTTTTTCATATTGGCAATTCCATCAAAGCTGGACATTATCGTTCGGCTTTGAGCGGTGCCGGTCCGACAACCAACAAGCCCGTTTTTCATCTTTCTGATGATAATCGTGGGTTACAGATTTCTGATAGCACCTATGAGCTCATCAACACAGGTGGCTACCTTGTCGGTCTTCGTAGATTAGACAGCTTTTCACATTCGGAGGGGGCCAATCGGCCTTGAGCAGTCCTGCAGCCTGCTTGGTACTTCGGTACCGGGCTTGCAGCTTTTCATTCATTTTACTCTTTGAGCGTGTCCACGGACACTTTTGCATGGATAATCATAGCTGACGGTGCCGAACGTGCACAGCTGCGATCACTGAACTGTGTGAAGCAGCCGGTTCATCAGAACTGGTCTTTCGGACGCTTAGTGTCGCCTGACGATGCTGCGATTCAAAGTCAAAAAGTAGTAGTAGTAGTTGTTGTTGTTGTAGTTGTAGTGGTGGTAGTAGTAGTAGTAGTGGTAGTAGTAGTAGTGGTAGTCGTGGTAAGAAGAGTAGTAGTAGTTGTAGTAGTAGTGGTAGTAGTAGTGGTAGTCGTGGTAAGAAGAGTAGTAGTAGTCGTCGTCGTCGTCGTTGTTGTCGTCGCAGTAGTAGTAGTAGTAGTAGTAGTAGTAGTGGGAGTGGTAGTGGTAGTCGTGGTAAGAATTGTACAAGTAGTAGTGGTAGTGGTAGTCGTGGTAAGAGTAGTAGTAGTAGTAGTAGTAGTAGTAGAAGTAGTAGTAGTAGTTGTTGTTGTGGTAGTACTAGTAGTAGTAGTAGTAGTAGTAGCAGTAGCAGTAGCAGTAGCAGTAGTAGTAGTAGTAGTAGTAGGAGGAGTCGTAGTCGTAGTCGTAGTCGTAGTCGAAGTCGTAGTCGTAGTCGTAGTCGTAGTCGTAGCAGCAGCAGTAGTGGTAGTGGCAGTGGTGGTGGTAGTGTAGTCGCAGCTGCAGCAGCTGCACACCAAGAAGCAGAAGCAGAATGAAGGAGAATCAGCAGCTGTTGTCCTTGTCGTTCTTGCCGTCGTCACTGCTGTCATCATCATCATCGCCGCCGTTTTCATCACCATGATGATCGTCACCATCACCGTTATCTTGGTTGTGGTTGTGGTAGTTGTGGCCGTGGCTGTTGGCTGTTGTTGTTGTTGTTGCTACTGTTGCTGTTGCTGTTGCGGTTGTGGTTGTTGTTGTTGCTGTTGCTGTTGCTGTTGCTGCTGCTGCTGCTGCTGCTGCTGTTGCTGTTGCTGTTGCTGCTGCTGGTGCTGTTGCTGTTGCTGTTGCTGTTTCTGTTGCTGTTGCTGTTGCTGCTGCTGTTGGTGTTGTTGTTGTTGGTCGTGGTGGTGTTGGTGTTGGTGTTGGTGTTGGTGTTGGTGTTGGCGAACAGCCCACGAAGATTGCAAGGAATCCGTCCGCTGCACCCTTCGACCATGGAAGGAATCCCAGCAATGCTGCTTGTGAGCGAGTGCTAGGAGGCGAGAAAGAAGGGCGTCGCCGCCGAGGCGCGCAGAAGGCAGTGATTCTGAGCCAATCTGAGCTCCCCACATCCCTTTCCAACTTCCAGGTCGCCTCCAAAGAAAGCAAACGCCAAGCCTGCTCCCGCAGATCCTTGGGGTCATATTATGTGTTTTGGGGCTTCATTGGTGGTGGCACCGATCGTGCAAACTTTGTACATGTTTGAGGATCCTCCAGAGCTTGGCAAGGCTCGGATAGTGGATGGTGCGCCCCTAAACACTGGCATCTTGGCTGCCGGTGAGCACATTGGGTACGCAAGAGCAGGCACTGATTTTCTGCGGCGCTGTGTCCTCATGAAGCTGAGGTGAGAAGACATATCAGGCAGAGATTTTGGTTGCACGCGAGGGCGCAGATGCGCTGATCCAAGAGTTCCGTTATGATAATATGACTGGCATCCATGGCTCGTGTGTGCATGCGCTTCTCTCCGTGTGTGTGTGTGTGTGAGTGTGATTGTGTCCGGTTCTCCGAGAACCACGAACTTCTTGAGACGCGCAGAATAATTTGAGTTTCCCAGAACATTCATTCGTCTACACGAGAAGTTTCCAGCCCCGAAAATTCAGAAACAGACGACTAAGACGCAGGACTGCATGTCTTAAGGGCTTGGTACAAATGTAACCAAGCCGGATCAGACATGCAGCGATGCTCCAGGGCTCAGTCGAGCCTACAGCTGCTCTGTCTCTTTACCCCGTGGTTCCCCAGAGAGGTCAATGCCCCTGAACTTATCTATAGATCTCCGGTAATGCTCACCAAGGAGTATTTCCTTCATTGAGCGCAAGGGTTGGTACAGTATTTCATGTCGATTCCGTGCTTCATGCCGATTCATTACAAATATGACGTCATACGGTAATTTTCATCGTTTCGAACTGCTTTAGATTCTCTCATTATTTACCAATTCATTGTTCTGATTATTATGACTACTATGATAATATTTAGTATTATTATGATTACTATTATTATTATTGCCATTATCATGACTATTATTATTATGCTGTACTCGAATGAAGGAAGGAAAGTCAGAGAGAGCGCCGCTTCCTTTTCACAAGCCGCTCACGGATCCATGCATGTGCGCGAGCTTGAAAGCCCGCTTGAGCGCCCGGCCTAAACCCTGTGAGCTGCAAGCGTCGGGCAGAAGAGCATTTCTTTATCATCATCTCCCAAAGCATGGCTAAAACTCAAAGGAAGAGAGTCACTCAGAAATGCTTGCTTGCGCATGCTCGCCTCATGATTGCAGAACGGCAGATCTGTGTCTGGAAGCTCGTTGTGTGGCCTCTTATTCTCTTACCGAAGAAATGATAAGGCATGAAAATTAGGTGTCCCCGGGGCGGAGCCTTTGCACAGTCAACTTGCTTGTTTGCGGCGGCTTGCTTTTTCAGGGGTCATATGTTGAAGACACCCAGATGTCAGCCAAGATAGAACACGAATAAACATGCTAAGTACGGAATGTTTCCTTGTCTGCGCAAGCCGCCTCCACAGGCCATGCGGAAGACATCGGAATTTGAACTGGCTACTTGTGCTTATTAACAAAACGGTAGGAATATCATTGAAAACACAAAAGCACAGCGCTACGTATTATCAAACGCAGTAAGAGCAGGCACTGTGCGCCATCCGATGTACGATCCTACGAAAGAGAGGGCTACTGTGGCAGCCCCCGGTGCTTGGATCGGCACTCCTGTCATGGCTTGCCAATACGCGGACCAATCCCTGTGTGAGATGTGCAAAGTCCACCATGCTTGGAACACATCTAGAGACTTCTGAATTGGGGAAGGAAGAACGCTATGGCAACCGAAAGCTAGGAAACCACACCCAAAACCAAATAGAAATATCAGAAGACCTATGATGCATCCCTCGCAGGTGACGACTCAGAAGTTGAAAGTACTCGCCAAGCTTGCAAGCACTTTAGCTTTTGCAGCAACCCGGGCTGGAGGGGCCTTGCCGTCTTTGCTGTAGCGGGAAATAACAGCATCCATTTGTTTCCCAAGCCCTTTACACTGGCTGAGCTTCTCGGCAAGGGCCTCTACAGTCAAGGGATCTGTGCCTAAGTCTACCTTGTGGTGAAGCTCTGCTTGTAGCAGGCGTACAGCCCCAGCGGAAACTGCCTGGATCTGTTCCTGCGGAGGCGGCATTTGCGGAGCATGATTCCACAGGGCCTCTCCTGGAGAGCGCGCTTGATTTCCTGGCAGCGGTGGCATCTGTGGATGCGCAGCCATAGATGCCGCAGCCGCGGCCTGTCTCTGCAACTCCCGCTCGTCTAGCACTGCTGCGATTGCCTGTGCCTGCAGACGGCGTTCATGCTGGGAGGCGGCCTCAATCTTCGCCTGCTTGTACTCAAGGTACCCAGGAGAAGGCTTCTCGTCTTTTGCAGTTCGTTTCCCAGCAGAGCTAGATCGAGATTTCGATGCTTTGCGGCGCCGACGGCCCCGGGAATCACCACGGCGAGAGCGAGAGTTGTAAGCATATTCCCTGTCCCTGTGAGTAGGAAAGCGATCACGGTGGCTACCCTGACGGTTAGGACCCGGTCTCTCTCCGCGATGGCCCCCTCGGCCGGCTTCTGCGAAAACAAAGCCACCCATGAGCAACAGGAACAGCAGAGTCCAGCATTTCTGACTGGCCTTCATGCCTTCTGCTTGACGGCGCGAAGTGCTGGGGCTAAGGCAGAGTGTTGCACCAACAAGAGCCAAAACTAGTGTGGCAAAGCATGACAAGAGATTGTCACCCCTAGCCCCGCTACAGCATGCTTACCAAGGCTACAATGTTGACTAACGTTCCAAAACAGTATAAACAAAAGAAACTAAAAACCGACTACAAGGTATTGCAACTCTTAATCGTAGCCCTGGTCGTGCTTCGTAGCTTTGCACAACAGGCGACTGGCTTTGCGCACTGCAAAAAAGACTGGGTTACTGAGCGGGAGCGCATGTGAGAGAGCACGCAGTAAGCTCGCAGGATAACCCTCTAGGACTAACTCCTGCAGCTCTTCGAGCATCACTACCTTTTGGGCGATCAATGAGAGCGACATGTGCTGCAAGCGGGCAGCCCTGCCCAAGAGTTGGCCCCGAAGGAGACCGAAAGGACATTGTAGTCTGGCTAGATACGGGACGTATCTTTCCCTGTTCTTGGGAGCATCCCCTTGGATCCAGAGGCGGTTTGGGTTTTTGGGGGCCCAAGAGACAGTACCTGCCATCGGATCGATGCGAAAGACAATATCAGTCCAGGTCTGCTCACATGCTTCTTCGGCGACCTCAAATGACACTGTGTAGAGCTGTTTGACCAGTCTAGCCAGGCATCCGTGGCACAGGCAGCCTGAAGACATCAACAAGTCGTCTACGTAACGCATTGCGAGCAGAGTCTGCGGGAGACTCCATCCTGGCGGAATGAAGTCACGGAAAGGCTCAGTGTTGTCTTTCATCTTTTGCTCCTGCCTGCACAGGAGGCATACGGCAGCCATCATCGATAAAAGGCCGCCGATCATGACTCCTGTAGCTTTTACCACCAGATTGCCGAGAGTAGCAAACCTCAAGGCGCAGCTGGCCCAGAGCATACGGCGCAGTTGGAACACCGAAAAAACCGCAAATGTTGGGGATCTGGTGTGCATATCCCCGCCAGGCCAACCTGCAACTCGCCCTCGTCGGCGCACAGTGATTGTCGACCTTCCAGTTGCATCTCGCATCTTCGCTGCCACCTCGTCGAAGGAGCTGAGGACCTGCGCAGTGTCGATCTGCTCGTACATTTGGGCAGCATCAGCGACCAAGAGTGTAGTGCGCCACTTTGGCCTCCGGCATTGCTCGCATATCCAAGGATCGGATCCGCTACGTAGCAAAGCAAATTGCGTTTGGAACGTCGTAGTGGCTTCGTTTAAGTTCCACACAGCAAAGCCTGGTGACGTCTGTTGAAGCAGAACCTGGATGGCTCGTCCTGCAAGCCGCCATGCTTTCCTCCAGGGTGCGTGGTAGAAGCTCACCACCTTTCGCAGGCAGCTGTGCTTTGGTTTGCTGCATGTCCGGCCGCCCTCGGGGGAGAAACATTTCCCCTTTATGAGGGGGTACATGTAGGGGGCCATGGAATGTTTGCTCACCGGCCCTTTGCGGAACAGACTGGGTACAGCGAAAATGGCAACTCCGAAAACCAAAGCACTGAGTTGTTCCGGTGTCATGTCCGTTGGCTGCCATCTGGATTGGTCTCGCAGCACCAAAAGCACCAGCAGGGTTGACATGACTTGGAGTGACATGCCCCAAGTTCGCTTCCGGTCTTTGTCCTCCTGAACGAGAACCTCATAGTCCGAAGATTGCATGGCAGAAATGTAAGATTCCTCCTCAGCTGGGGCGGGAACGCCGCCACAGGATGCTGAACTCAAGCGGCATGCCTCCCCCAGTGTTTGCAAACTTCGCAAGCGACTCGGTTTTGGAATATGTCTCTGGTGGCACCACTGCCGTAGGTCTCTATAAAGATTGCTGTAAGCAGTTGGCACACTTGCCCTGTCGCATATTCCCCAGTTTCCATGTAGCAACTTCACGTTCAAGGCCCTTTGCAAACCTTCAAGGCTCAGAGGGTTCATGCTGCAAATTTCCATGACATCGATAGACCTTGCTGCCCGAACCATGTTTCTTCTGTCTATGAATCGTTTGCTGGCGGCTGGTGTAAACCTGACTTTGCTGCATACCCAGGAAAAGATGCATTTCCCGTGCCGGTTGGCTGCAGCTTGCGCAGCCTCTCTGACACATCTGCGTGCCATCCGGAAAGATGCCTCGTCAGGGATTTTGAGCCATATAATTTGCCGCCCGGGCAGATGGAACCGGTTCAGAAGTCTGTCCTCGTGCTGGTAGCCTCGGCTTTTTCGCACGTACCCACGCACTTGAGCGACCAAGTTGGCAAGGTGAATACATGCTTCGGCCGGACTTCGTCCGAAAAGCAGCGCTTTGAGCAGGATCGTGGCATGCAGAGTGCAAGCCCACAATGCTAGCAGTCCACCATGTCCTCGCGCATAGGGCGTCAGAGGGCCAACTCTGCCGGTCTTTGCAAACCATCGCTGCTGACGGGAGCGGTAGGCCGTAGCAAAGGACAGCTGTGTCCACAAGGGCCGTTTTTGGCAGGCAGGGTATTTCTGCATCGCGGCTCTCTCCTTTAGCATGCTCTGGCAAACTCCAGATACATCCCAAAAACTTCCCGCAGATCTGTGTCTCATTCGCGGAGGAGGGCGTCGACGCATGCCACGTTTGCGTCTTGCCCGCCTTCTTTCACACTGCCCTTGATTGCCATTTGGGCGATGTGTTCTGATGGTCACTGTCTCGGAAGCTTTAATCCAACTATGCTCGCCCCGCTTCGCCACAATGAATCCGAGGTGCTCGGCAGGCAGCTGTCTGAATCGCTTGGCTCTAATGGAAAGGTATGCATCAGACGATGGACGAAAAATCGCAGACAAATGCTCCATAATCCTACTTTTTATGCCGAGCTTCCCTTTTGCTCGTTCTAGCAAAGCCTTGCCCACATAGGTCGTGTCTGTGGAAAAAAGAACATACATCACCGCCTCCGCCCCGCTGCATGTATTCTCCAGGCTTTGTCGAACATACTCAATGCCTCGCTGAACCATGTCATTTGACAGGTCCTGGGCAGCAAGCATGGTATGAACAGGACCCACTGTCATATAAATGATTTTTCTGGCCCATCTCGTGTGTCTTCTTTCCCTCAACTGAAGGATTCCTTGCGCCGTCAAAACAGTAGCCAGAAACAACTCCATCTCATCATCGTGGCGATGCGTGAGCAAGGAAATTGGGAAGAGAAATCCAATCATAACTGCAATCATTCTCTGCATGGCTCGGATCCTTGGATGCTTCCATTGCTGGTCCAAGCAGCATCCATGCACAAGCCGCCACACATCCTCTGTCATGCGCGACAAAGTGTCGCTCGACACAAGTGTTTCTGCAGGCGCATCCCACAAGCAACCCCATTGGGCTGCAAGTTGCTTCACGCAAGCTTGCCTCTCTGCTCGACGCATATATGTATATGGATATGAGTATTTAGCACAACAATTTCTTGTGGCAGTCCGCACAAGGCCGTAGGCAAAATCGCTTCAACACTTTCAGCGAATGCAGCCCGGTCTCTCATGCGTGGATTAACACTGTATTATGATTATTATTACTATTATTATGATTATTATTACTATAATTATTACTGTCATCATTTCTTCTTCCCTGCTCCGAGGCCATCAACCATTCCGGGAATGTGCGGACCATCGCCTGCCGGGGCCCCTCAAGGCAGTCGCGAGATGAGGCGGAGGAGGAGAAGACACGGGTTTAGGGTTTAGGATGTCGGGCTGAGGGTTTGGAGTTTAGGGTTTACAGGGTTTAGGGCTTAGGGTTCAGGGCTTAGGGTTTAGGGTTTATAGGGTTTAGGGTTAAGGGGTCAGGGTTTAGGGTTTAGGATGTCGGGCTTAGGGTTTCTGACTTTCCAGATAGTGTCTAGAGAGATCTCAGTGTCGATGCTCGCCTTACAGTGAGCGAGTGATGCTGGGGACCGGGCTGCTGTGTACGAGGCCTGCTGTAAAAAAAAAGGCCAACGGTTCAGGGAGATCTTATGACACAGACAAACAGGCAATGAACTAACCAAACTCAGTCAGGCAGTCAGTCGGTAAGGAAGTAAGTAAGTACGTGGTTAGCAGGCAAGCTAAGCAACGTTCGAACCAACTAAACCCAATGAGCCAGCCAGCCAACCAAGAAACCCAACCAGCATCAACTCTTTTTTTACATGGATTGCATTGCACTTGCCCTCAGCACGCTATGGACATGAACTATGTGAGCAGAATGCTTACATGCTTTGTCGTCTGCGGTATGTTTCCCAGCATGTATAGTGCGCGCATGCTTCGGAACTGGCGCACAGCAAGGCAGTGCGGCCGGCGAGCGTCCAAACGAGTCCTGAAGAAACCAGCGTCAAAGTGGTCGGGCAAGCGCTGCGCGGATGTCCACACGGCGCCCCGGTACAAACCGACCTAGTGCTGCCCTGGCTCGGAGCAAAAGCGAGCCTTCAACTCCCAAAACAATGCCATCGAGATGAAACCCGATACCCTACTCAGCGAAGCGGGTGGGAAAAAAAAGTCAGAACGGTCAACCCCAGAAACGAAAACGCCCTGAAGCCGAAGGCTCTTGAACGCACCACGAAGAGCGCGCCTCACAAGATTGAGTCTTCCAGCATGTAGAACATACTCGACTTCTGGAAGCGGAACTTAAACTACGAAGCTGCGTCCAGCCACAGGATTGCCGCAAGTTCAATGATGCTGCCAAGGAAGGTCCCAAGGCCCGATGCTGTCCTAGTCGGAAGATGCAACTTTCCCGTTCCACGCGTGAGGCCTGCAGGATGATGGCGCCGCTGAGCTGCAGAAGCACAAACAACAATAATATTGTCATTAATAATAACAATCATCATCATTATCATTATTATTATGATAATAGTAATAATAATAATGATAGTAATAATAATAATATCGAGCCCCCAACAGGCAAAGCTTAAGCCGGAACGGGAGCGCGAAGCCAAGGCAAGAGCTCCAGAAGACCAAGAAGGGAAGAAGCTGACGGTGAGTCGGATTATCTTACAATCTTACAACTTTATCACCATCGATAAGAAAGAATAACCTAACTGTACATGCGAGGCACCACGTTACTTCTGGACCGTTCATCTGTTTCCTTTTCGCTCGCAGGCCTCGGCGGGCACATCTGTCTTGCGGTTAAGATATACGGATATACGGGAACCATAAAGCAGCATTTAGCGTCTTATGTAGCGCGTCCCAGCTGCGAAGAGCCGGCATGTGCGGCCAGCAAAACTGGCAAAAAGAGTTCCAACATGACTGCTCGCTGCGAACTCGACAGTGACTTGCATGATTCAGCGATGGGATTCTCAAGATGCATCGTGAAGTGTGAAGAGTGCACCCGGCAGGCTACCCACACTGGATGTACCATGCAGCCCACCTCTTATGTTGATTTTCCAGGTTCTCCATGGGCGTTGTATTCTTCGAAATGTGGCGGCCTCCCTTTGCTACTGCCCCTCGGCCCAGTCTCTACGAGAGCGCATGACCTGGATAAGACTGTCCCAAGGCTATGGAACGAGTGGACGTGCACCAGCCTTATCGTGTATATGGTACATGCACATGGCAAGCCTGAGCTGCGGAGCCTCTCGGAGCCTTGCGGAGCCTTGCGGAGCCTTGAGGCTCAGCAAGCTGGTGCTGCCCACTCTCTCCGCAGAGGCTATCAAGGACCTGGCGAACATGCCCAAAGAGTTCCTACAGAAGGTGCAGGAGCGACTGCCCGAGGCTTGAAGAGCAAAAGTTCAGAAACCTCCGCAGCAGCGTCGAAGATCCCACATTCCGACGCTGCGACAGGCGCCACCGGAGGCGGCAAAAATCTTGGCGTCGTTGTTGCAGGAAGACCCGGAGGCCAGATAGATGCTGTCTCGCCGGTGTTTTAATATAGCCACTATATCCTGCAACGGAGAGTAGCAGCTGCTCACGCTATTCTGTGCGATTGCCAATGACGTTAGCCCGGCAAATGGGCAGACAGGAGACGAAGCAGCATGTAGGGTGGGAGGACGGTGGGCGGCGGCATGTTCGGTACGATAGTATAGCGGCATGCGTGCCCAGGTTTAGTAGGAAGTCAGCAGTGCACTTCATGCTTCATCATCTTCAGCAACTTCGAAGGCCCGGTTCACCGCAGACCACCTGCAAGAGCCCAAGGTTTGAAGAAGTTGCATTGACAAAAAAGCACTGGCTTGGTATGTACTTAGGCTGAACCGATCTGGCCTGCTACCTTCAGGCGCCTTTGATCCACAGGCCTCGGACTTACCCAAATGATGATTTTCGGGCCGCCATGTGGGCAGTGCGCGCCCTTCGCCGTACGAGCAAGGCGACTGCTTTGATCAGTATGCTTGAACTTGCCAGGTCCAGCGTGTTTTGAGTGCTTTAGAAGCATGGGACTGAGCTGATCGGTCCCGTTCTGTTCTGTCAAGTCGTCCGCCGTGTTGAAAGGTTGTTTTGAATACCGTACCATGTTCTCGGTAACCTGGTAGCGGCGGGAGCCGCCACGCACCAAGTCATCAAACTCAGGATCCAAGCTCTTCTGAGTCTGTGGCTTTGCTCCAGGCTTGTTTGTCTTTAACATGTCCGTAGGCATGCAACACGCCGTCGATTCACTTGACCGTCACCCTTTGTTCAGTTCGGCGTGTGCGCATTTGAGCAGCAGGCACTCTTCAGTCGCGTTGAAGAGCCAGCCAAGGACGGTTTAGCACGGCCAGCATTTAGGACTTGCAACAAATGCTTTGATGCCGACTCTTGCTGCGGCTCCTATTAGGCACTCTTCCGGGTTGTCTTCGTACACATCCTGTGACTCTGACTTCGCGATGGCCGATAGCTGGCTTGTGCTGGCAGAGGGATGCGTCATATGTGTCGTACTGGATGTAAGAGTGCCGCTTGTGAGACTTCAACTTCGCTATAACGGGCGAAGCCATGGCGCCTGCCAGCGCGGCGGCTGCGAGTGAGGAAGGCTTTGAGCAGCCAAGCTGTGCATATCAGATGGATTGTTTTCGATTGTCCAAGTGCCACTTCTGTCAGCTCCCACCCCCTAGAGAGCACTTCGGCGCCTGAGGCTGGAGTTCTCTGATCTGATCCCGCCTCTTTCCACGGCCCGGTTCTTGGAGGAGTTCTGGGGGCAGAGGCTTGGCTGGCAAGGGCCTCACAACGCTTTGAGCTCCATGAACGCGTGTTCAGCTTTCCTAAGGAAAGTTTTTTCGACTTCTCTGTGCGAGGCCAGGCACCCCGGTGCCGACGAAGTGATGATGTTCAATGTCATGTGCTCGTCTCAGGATCTCCTGACAATCCTCAGCGTGGGCTTTCACGACGGAAACCTGTCCGAATGTGCAGCTCGTTTGCAACATGATATCGCGCTTGCGCGTGAGAGCTCTGCGAGGCAAGGCAGGTAAGGTCAGCGGTTGAGTTGTAGCTTCCACTTGGTGCAAGCTTTCTTCAAACTCAAGTAGCCTTTGGGCGGGGCCTGTGCGCCAAGGTTGCGGACTGCAGGAAGGACCAAGCGAGGGATGTCTCCGAGAAGCTTGGGCCGCAAGGGGCTCTATCCGACTCTATCCAACTTGCATGCAGGAAGATAATGTCCAGTTCACTGAAGCAGAGTTGGAAGGGTTCCAGGCAGATCTGGAGCAGCGAAGGCCAGCTGAATTCGAATTCGGCTGAACTTACAAAACTCACTGGCGTGCAGGAGTGTGATCTTGCCGTTCTGCTTCACGCCACCTGGCAGAGACTTAAGCAGACCGACCATACGTTGAATGCCAGAGCCTGCAACCTTGGCAGGCCAGGGGCCATTGACATTAAGCGTGCCTTTATCCAGGCATGCTCTGGGCCACTTGCCATCAGACGAAGAGTTGTGAACTAGTCACCAAATGTGCTTTACTCGAAGTGACGGCCACACAGGTTCGGCAACGACATTGAAGTTGGCATGTACTTCTCGCGGCTCGGATGCGAGCCGGTGTCTTGACTTTGACTGCTGCTAGCAAACGTAACTGCAGGATTGACATTCAGAAGAAGAAGGAGAAGCACAAAGCACAAACTATCATCATCATCATCATCGTCCTAGCGGCTGCAGTCACCGCCAGCACTACAACAGCACCAACACCACGTCCACTACCAGCAACCCCACCATCACGGGATCATCATCGCCGCAATACCATCAGCGCCGTCTTCAGCACCACTATTATCATCCGAGACGAGTAGTTGCCGCGATGATGGTGACGAGGGTGAAGAAGACATTGTGCCGATGGTGACGGTAGTTACGGTTGCGATGAGGGAAACTAGGATTTGGGAAGGTGGCAGCGCCGGTGATGCTTGTGAAGAAGCAGAAGAAGATGATGGTGGTGATGGTGACGGCAGTGACGAAGAAGAGCAAGAACTCATGATCGTGTGGTGATTGTGATATAGGACGTTCATGTAAAGGTTTCCTGCAGTTGGAGTGTCAGTCAGCCAAGGCCCAGTGGCATTTCGACCCGCAGCTTGGCCTTGTCCGGTTCGGCGCAGCTGTGTTTAGTGGCTTTGCTAGGTCTGTGGCGCACACACCCTCTGGCAAAGGAACCACAATCTGACGATACAGATTTTGGGAGAAAAAGACTGGTACTTCGCCGAAGGCACCTGCGAGCTTGCAGCATGCTCCAAAGAGCCTGTGATTCGTTTGATGACCAGGCAATCCTCACACTTTCGGTGCTGCTAGAGGCATGCGAGACATGCCGATGATTATCGGCCGCAGCATTTTTTTGATGTGGCACAGACAGAGACCAGCTACAGCATCACGCTCAGGAACTTCATGGATCAGAGCATCCCCATCCCGGGCACAGGTTTGCGAGTCGTGCTTCTTGCTTGTGATTCGGTGAGAACACTCGCGCACTGACAGGACCCTTGGACAGATCGTGCTATAACCTCCGGCCAGGATCAGTGTTGTCCTTTGCCATGAACATAGAATGCACCTGTCACGACACAAGACCACTTGTAGATCGTACGAAGGTACATTCCCCCAGGCCATTGGCACTCTGTCACTCCGGTGTGCCGCAGCCGCAAGGTTTACGCATGGACAAGGCTTTGCAGCAAGAGTTGTGGGTTGCGACATGGCATGCGAATTTGTTTAGGCAAGGCGAGTGTGTCTCCGCTCCTGAGATGCAACAAGCTACCCACGTGCATCCACGTGCATTGCCTCTGTGTGGTATTTGTTCTGTTTGATCGCAGGAGCTGTTCTATGTTCTTGAATCCCGGCACGATTTCAACTAAGGTGAACTTGCGGGTGGCAAACCTGCTTCATGCAAAGTGGATCTGTGAGGCCAGCTTGCGAAGTTTGTGCAAAGAGGACTGATCGAGCAGAGCATGTGACAGGTATTATTTGCAGAGATGATCCGGGCCGCCCGGGGCCAGGGCACTTTATGTGCAGTACGAAGCCCAGTTGCTGCAGACACCGGCAAGTCGGGCATGGTTCTCAGTAAGCCTAACCAAAGAAGGCTGAAACTTCAGGTGCGACCTCCTGATTTTGGGGGTCCTGGGCTGTCCCACGCCATGAACCAGCAGGAGCTCTCTTTGCTCTTCAGTAGATTTGGTCAAATCTGTGAAAAGTGACGGTAGGCAGCGCATTGCCGAGAGCTGGAGTCCTTTTGGTGTCGTCCGCCACGCTGCGATTGGTTTGCAATTAAGTTCGGGCTCGTGCATGGCCACAGCGCAGCTCCTGAAAGGTTTTCCATTTCAGAAGGAGCACTCGGACGGCCTCAGGTCTGGCGTGTTTTGTCTTTAGCTGTAACAGGGAAGCAGCGTGTCGTAGCCCAGCTAGGCCTGCTTTTTGGCGAGGCTGGGTGCGACGCTCGACTTCTTGAAGTCCAAGAACTTCTTGTGTGATCGTTCCTTGCTGTCCAAAGATGCGCTTGTTCGGCGCCCAGGCGCCACTGTTGCGCGCAGAAGCTTAGCATGGAGAGGTTTAGGGCTGTTCTTGTTCATTCTCTGCTGTCGCCGCCATTGAGACTGTCCGAGTAAGGTCATCATGAGCCCGCTTGTGCCGGGAACCTGGGAGCTTCGTGCTTTGGGTCGTAGAGTCGACATGGCGCGTGAACTACTTACTTCGAAGGTGCTTCTTCTGCTGGCATTTGGCACAAGAGGCATGTAGCAGAAGATTAGTTAGGCTGCACCTTGGTGGGTGCTGACATGGAGAAGTATTCTGGTGAGAATGGGTCGCGACCCTGAGCTCGCCGAGAAGCACCGATTCCAGGATGCGAACGCAAGAGAGCAGCAACCCGGTTGGGCAAAGCAGGGCATGTCACGAGCTGTGAGCAAGACTTGAAGATTTTTTTCAGGCAGCTGCTGATATCACTCAAATTGGCTGGAGAGGCCGACCGCTCTTCTGCATGCCACTGTACGTAGCTGAGAGGTCCGCCCAAGAAAGTCGATTCAAGCTGTACCGTGAACGTTGATGTTCAGTGACAGTTTCCAGTTGGGGAGGCTACCGCGAAGGCGCCCAGCGGACAGGCAGCTCAGCTCCCAGCATAGTTTTGACCCACTTTGCCGGACATGAGTTCAAAGCCTGGAGCCAGCAGAAAGTTAAGATTGCGGGCTCATGTTTCCATTCGCTTTCGACGAAGGCCTCGCCGGAGGGCCAACACCCTCTCCCCAAGCACCACCATGACTGGAAGCAGTTGGGCTGGCGGGGGAAAATCGTGGTCTTCTTGCACTGGAAGCAAAGCTGAAGAGGAGCGGCTTTTTGCTTCTTTGAATCGGCCTGCGAGTTCCAGCTCATACACAGCTCTACACGAGGCACGTGCACTACTGCATCAGCGGCTCTACTCTCATTCAGGATGCAGCTGCCCCTTCAAACCTGCAAAGCTAGCAGAGGATCATCTTAGCTCAGGTGGCCTCATTGTGCTCGATGCGCTGCTCGTCATGGCAACGCTGCAAATGCAGATGGAAGTGTTTGCCTTGGACGCTGGCCGGCAGGAAATCCCAAAGCAGGGGTTTGCGCGTGGCTGCTGCTTGTTTTGCAAGCTTCCTCTTCCAAGGAGAGTCTCTCAAAGACCCACTGTCTCCAGCTCTTTTTCTCAAACACTTCATCAGTCGATTCGCGGTGTGTCGTGGACCATCCACAGCACGTTGTGGCGGAGCATCTGGAGCAAGCAGAGCACATTCTCGGCTACACATCCATTGTGATCCTGGGCATTTTCCTGTTGGAGAACACGCTGAAGATGGTAGCCTTTGGGCGCAACTTTGCCAAGGTCTTGGTCAAAGAAGTCGCTTTTTGCTGCCTAATGTAAGCAGGATTGCAGTGGAGACCTGTGGAGGTTCTGTTCTATCCTTTGGACCTATTGGTGGTTGTCCTTTCCATCGGCAGCGAAGTCCTCAGCTTTACCATCACCGATGACCCTCGATTGGAGGCTGCTGAGGCAAGACACACGCTCTCGTTTTCATTCGCTGGCTCGTTCCTTCCATTCACAGCGTGTTGGCACTATGCGGAACTGTGCAGGAAATGCTGGAGCCGAGCACGCTAACGACAGGGTTCAAGCCTTGCGCGCAGTTTCCAATTCCCATGTTCGAAAGTCAGCATGTCTACTTACAATACGGACATCGATAGCAACAGTTTGTTGATATCGATGTCCGTGAGGCACACAGAGCGAGATGAAGCGATCGCGAGATTCGCCTCCTGCGCAGGAATCGTGGGAGCATTGCCAAGGATGTGGGCGGAGCGGCTCACGTGGCCCGCAGCTCTGAGCCAGTAAGCCACAGTGGGCGGTCTTGTCAAACGAGCTGCTTTAATCAGCCTTGTGTCTCTGCGTAGGAAAACTGTTCAGGTTGGTGTCATCATATTCGCCCGTTTCTGGCGATTTTTTAGAGTTGGTCACGCTGTCTACTTCATCGAGTCAGAGGAGGACCGTCAGGGATCGTCATGGACCGTTCGCCAGCAGAGTGTAACGACTGGGGCCTACCTGTGAAGCTCAAGGGCTTTCCGAAGCTCGTGATGAGCCGTAGCGGTACTTTTCGAAACCTCGCCTGACGTGTTCGAGCGCGAGTGCAGAAAAGCACCTCGGTAATTCAGAAGAGCGGGCGCCGTTGCAGGATTCAGAGAAGCGCCTGGAGACGGATGCTCAAAAGCAGATGAAGGCTGATGCGAGTGAGTCATCTTCACGCTTCGGTGTAGATGCGGCTTGGATCAGAAGTCGAGAAAGTGTAATGAGGACTGCGATTGCGCAAGCTGCACGACTGCTTGTGTTGACCATGCATGAAGAATCCCGTCACCCTTCTGTTGGTCCAATGCGAGCTGTAGTCGGTGGCGATAAGACCAAGAAAATGCTACTAGCAATAGTCAATAGTTATCGATTTTGTAGAGACAATAGGAAAGAAGATGTTATTGATAACCATAGTCATAGGAGTAGTAGTAGTAGTAGTAGTAGTAGCAGTAGCAGCAGTGTGCGCCCCCCCCCCCTCCCCCCCCGCCTACCAACTACCTCT
>CAJNJA010059164.1:6522-23939 GCA_905231915.1 Symbiodinium necroappetens
CATGCATGCATGCATGCATACACGTAACTGTCCATTGATGTGCGGTGCCGTCGATGCAAAGCTGAAGACATGAACACCTATGCCTACACAACAGCATGTTCATAAACATCGGGATTGGACACGCAAACGCAGGAGCAAATCCGAAAAATCCGAAAACGAGCACCCTAAACCTTACACCCCAAACANNAACACCCCGAGAACTAAACCCAAAAGCGATTCCTAGAGCCTTAAACTTGGAGCCTGTCGACTCCAACCCCAAACATTAACTCTTAGACGCTGGCACCTGACCTTCGGTTGATGACATAAATCCTGCATTACATATAATCGGATTATCCTGCATTACCTTAAGGACCCTAAACTATGGGAATTATGGGTTATACCATATTTCCCATAGTTTGGAGTCCTTATAAGGTAATGCAGGATTTATAGCATCAGCAGTTATAAACCCTGCTTCACATCGGGCGCCAGCGTCGGCTGGCAGACACAGGTGTCGCGGAGGCCGAACTCTTCGATGTGTGAGGCAACCTTCAGGTGCATGTGCTTTACGTGTTAGGGGTTAGGGTTAAAGCTTTGTTTTTGAGGGTTTAGGGTTTTGGGTTATGGGGATAAGGTGCTTGGCTTGTTTTAGGGTTTTGGCTTGAGGGTTTAAAAAGGTCAGGCGGCTCAAGATTGCTCGAATGCCTGCGAGATCGGCCCAGGGGCGCCCAGAAGTGCAGTGACTCAAAAAAGCATAAGCCTACAAGACCCGGTTTAGGGGTTTAGGGGTTTGGGGGTTTAGGGCTTTAGGGTTTAGGGGTTTAGGGTTTCGGGTAAAATCCTACGGCAAAGACCGCAAATAACCCTAAGAGTCCCAAACCGCGAACCGCTGAAGCTCCAATCGTTAAACTATGAACACCAAGCCCCAAACCCTAAACCCTGAGACCCCAAAGAGTTTAGGGGTTAGGGCCTTAAGCCATGAAACTCAAAAGTGCCTAAACCCTTAACACCTTAAGCCACGAAACTCGAACCCTTAAATCCCATAAGTGCCTTTTACTAAAAGCCCTCAGGCCCCCAAGTGTTCAAAACTCACACCATCTACCTTGTAACAGACCCTTGTAACATCCTGGAGAAAGCCTTACGAACAAAAACCTATTACAACCTTGTTACACACGCCTGCAAGGCAAACTCATGAAGCAAACAGCCCTCACTCCAAACCTTAAACCCTAAAACCTAAACTCTAACCCTAAAACCTAGCCCCCCATATTTTAACGGTTTAGGGTTTAGGGTTTAGGACCCTAACCTCTCCCCCAAAGTACCTACCTCTTCAAGGACCTGGATATAAAAGTCACGTATAAGGTTCAGGGAAGCTCCACAAAATCTTCAGACACTAAACACTGCAATACTCCCCAAAGCCCTAAACCTAAACCCTAAACCCCTAAACCCTGAACCCTCGGATACCTCAAACGGATCCTCAAAACTCGAAAGTCAAAGCCGAAAGCCCCACCTGCTGTTCGGCGAGACCCAGCTGCCCCCCTTCACTCCGACCCCAGCTGTACCTGAGCTCGTCTTGCTGCTGCTGGGTTTAGGGTTTAGGGTTTAGGGTTTAGGGTGTAAGGCAATTTACGGTAGGATCCTTCGCCAAGCCGGTGCAGAGATCTTCGGGGTGTGGGTTTACGGCTTACGACTTGCAGGGTTTGTCGCTTACGGAGTTTAAGGTTTAGGGTGTTGAAACCCTTCACTATTTGGGGGCTTCGGAAAATAGGGGACCCTACTATAGTACCCTAAATAGTAGGATCCTTATTACTATAAGGACCCCAAAATAAGGTACCCTAATCTTCGGAAAGTCACAATTTATGCACAGTAAATTTCCCAATTCAGTTCAGCTAGGCCGGGTTCAGGGTGGAGCGAGGGTTCAGGGCCATTGGGGTTTTAGGGGCAAGATTGGTTTGGGTTCCTTCTTGAGACTACACTGTAACAAACGTCACACGCATTCCCAAGAACGGGCTACCTTGTACTTATGGGGTTTTAATTCATGGATTCGGGCGTCAAGGTTCTAGGATCTTTTTCTTTGAGGGTGTGCCTTCGGCACGTTTTTGGGCTCGGGTACATACAGTCAAGCTTGCGGTTGGTATGCAATGTTATGGGTTCTTCTCGGTATAGCATCAGAGGGAACATGTTGTCAGCTGTCTACACCCCAATATTTTCTGGGCTCTCACTGAAGAACCCCTAAACCCTGAACTTCTTGCATTTGTGTCATCACACCAGCCGCAAATCGTCAACCCTCAAACCCCTGGTCCTGCAACATAACACGCCCTAAAAACCCGAACCCTGAGCCCTAGAATCCATACTTACAAGGCTGACATGGGCCTGAAAAAAAATGAAAAAAGAACTGGGGCACACGTTATACCATAATTTGTCCTGAGGAACACCATTTACGGAAAACGATTAGAAGTTCAAGCTCCTATATTGCACCCACGAAAGTCCTGAGCCTTGAACCTATCTCTCGGCAGAACGTCGGGCGAAGGATTGCGCTACAGGACCCTTCCGAAAGGTTTATGCGCACACACATAGATACATAGATAGACAGACAGATAGATAGGTAGGTAGGTACGTAGGTAGATAGATAGAAAGAGAGATAGAGAGACAACATGCTACGTCCCTAAATAAGACACACCGGACCCCCTTGTAGGGCTAAGTATATACTATGTAGATAGTTGTAAACTGGCATTTAGCGAGGAACACACACACAAACACAAAGTGTGATTATTACTGACTGACTGGCAGCACTTCAAGACCGGCAAAGTGACTTGCGAAAGTCTTGTCGTGGGCTGTAAGTTTCGTGGTTTGGCTGTTAGGTTCGGCTTTTCGAGTTCAAGAGGAGGGATAAGAGCAAAAACACACCAAAAGCCGAGTCGCAGCACTCCCGCTTTCGACACTGCCATTGCGTGGTAAGAACCACAGGAGACGAGCTTGCAACCCGACTCAGAGGCAGATCTTTCCGACAGGATCGGTATCCTGGCCTTGGCTGGTTTAGGGTTTAGGGTTTTAGGGTTTAGGGTTTTAGGGTTTAGGGCTTTAGGGTTTTAGGGTTTAGGGTTTTAGGGATTAGGGTTTAGGGTGTAGTTGCCGGAAAAGCTTTCAAGGATTAGCGGACATATGGCTTCGCACCGTGTGCAAATGGAGAGAGACAGTCTGCTCGAAGCCATCGAAGCCACACCCCAAAACCTAAACCCTAAACCCTAAACCGTAATCTCCAAACCTAAACATCCTGAGCCCTAGAGCCCTCAACCCGAAGCCCTAGATGCCCTAAGCTCTGCCCTGCAGAAAAGCAGCTCTTCAGGGCTTAGGGGTTTCGGTTTAGGAACCCTGAACACCACAAGTGCCCTGAGCTCCACCAAAAAAAAGGGCCCTTGAGATTCTAAAGGTTCCCTGCGCCCTAAACCCTAAACCCCAAACCCCCTAAACCCTAAACCCTAAACCCCAAACCCCCCAAACCCTAAACCCCAAACCCCCTAAACCCCGTAAGCCCTAAACCCTAAACCCCCTAAACCCTAAACCCTTGAGACTTTGAAGGTTCCCAGCGTCCGTGCCAGAGTTCTGCAGCCCAGGGATGCAGATCCCAGGCCAAGCACTCCTCCCTCCTTGCTGGCATCTCACCCTCAACCATATGAACTTCAGCAACCTAAACAAAACAAATCTGAGTATAGATAATTTTATGTATAAGTATAATATATATATATAGAGAGAGAGAGAGGCTTATATAGGTGTATATACACATACATACATGCATGCATACATTCTTTTATATATATATATATTGTATAGGGTTTGGGATCGAGCTCCAGGTGTGAGCATAGCCTGTGACCCCAAGTGCGAAATCGCACGAACAGTCGGCGCCATCCGTTCGCCATCCTGGCACCGGCGCTTGAGGGCCAAGAGGTCCCAGCTAAGAAGCAGGGTCCACTCTGCAAGGGCAGCAGGGCTGTCCCCACCACTCCGAGCACTACGGATCCTCGCGGCGCACCACACTGCCCCCCGCTTCAAGGAGCTGATGGGAGGACGAGGCAAGGCCAAATGGGGAAACTGGCCGCGACCTACCCAAGGTGCTCAAGATGGGTGGGAATGGCGATCCTCTGGCTCTGCTTGGAACCCCAAGGGTGCTGGAAAATGGGACTGCCAGCAGCCGAACCGCAGACAGCGTGGCGACCAGGAGGATGGCAGCAACCAGTTCCCGGGCTTCGAGATGATGAAGCCACGAGCCAAGCCGGCATCGGCGAACAAAGAGCACGAGCTGGCCGATGGGGACCTCGACGACATGCCGGTCGGCAGCTACATGAAGGGCGTGCAGAAGATCCTCAACAGTTTCCGGAAAGCCGAAGGCAGGACCAGGAAGATCGAGAACCTCAAGGAAGAGCTGGATGCAAAGTGGGAGGCCTTCCAGCAGTCGCTCAAGGACAGCTACATGAAGGAGAGAAAGAAGTACCAAGACAAGGTTGGCCGCCTCGCCTCGGACATGGAGGAAGTCCAGCAGGCCAAGGACGAAGCTATCCAAAAGCTCAAGGAGGCCCTCAAATCCCCGAGCAGCCTGGTCAAGACCAAGGAGCCGACAGAGGATGCCAATGCTTTGGAAGACCTTGCCAAGCTCCTGGCGACCCCGAGCCAGGGCCAGAACGAGGCGCTCTCGGACATCCTCACGGCGGCCTTCAATGCTGGCGAGGCCCGAGATGCCGGAGGGAGGACCAGATTGCTGGAGGTGCTCGAGAGCCACAGGAGGACAGCACCTACTACACCGCCCCGTCGACGAGCCACCTATGTGGAAAGAACCCCCCCGGCGGCGAAGACCAGCAAGGACAAGGAGACGGGCGAGGACACCGAGACCAAGACGCTGACGGCAGAAGCCATGGAGATCGAGCCCGATGCCCACCGGGACCCCTACATGACCTCTCCGACAGGGAGTGGGCTACATGGCATCCTCCCGTCCCCCGGAAGAGGACTTTCGAGGTCGAGACCGAGGGCGGGAAGAACACCGGTGAAGCATGTACACCGCAAGCCGAGTGCTCTGCCACCAGCCAAGGCATGCACCAAGCGCCTGGAAGCCAAACGGAAAGAAGCCATGCTCGAGCAAGTGGAAGAATCGGACGAAGAGGACATCATCGGCAACCTCAATCGCGACGGTGCCGAGGTGAACCACGTGGACATCGAGTAGCACACCGGCGACGAGGCCATATAAGCAGAGGCTGGGTAAGCCGGGCTGCAAGGCATCGACACCGACAAGGAGATGACCAAGAGGAACCTCCTCGTGATCCTCTTGAAGTACCTGAGGCCCGCAGCATCTTCCTTTGGCGGCCTCACTATTACTATGATAAGAGCCTGGACGGCTCAACAGGACTTTTTCGGTGTGTTCCTGTTTTACATCTACGAACTTTTGTATGCTCTGGCCTCCCCTGGGTGAGCATAATGGATGCTCTCCGGCACGGTCCTTCGGGAGACCACGACCGGTTGAGTACCCTGACAAGACGACCATGGTATGGAATCATGGATGTGCTGGACGAGATGTACGAATACCTCGTCGGCATGACTGCGACCCTCGACTACCTCATCCAAGCAGCAGGTGGTCTGATGAGTACCATTGTGGGGGTGCAGTTATATGCACTCGTGATGGCCCTCGTCCTCGCTGCCCGTCGGCAGCACACAGCCCTGCAGAATCCGGCTTGCAAAGTCTGCCTTGCACTGGCCCTCCTTCATGAAGTGCAGGCGATACCGGAGCAGGAGGCACCCCACCGCAGAGCAGGAGTACCAGGTCAAAGTGATCTGGAGCTCTGGGCCAGCGGCCAACAAACAATGAGGGAGCAAATGGCGAGAGCCATGGCAAATCATGTGCTCGGCAGCCCATTGCAGCGATCAAGTGGCGTGGCACCTCCACCTGGTCTTCAGGTACCGCTTGGTGAAGTACAGCCAGAGGAGCTTCCACTCCGAGTGGTGGGAGCCAATGCGGTACATGTCACTCTTTGGACTGCCACGCCTTTTTACGAGGCCGAAATCGTCGATGTTGAGCTGAACTTCCCTCTCAGCCTCCACATGATTAAACGTGCTCTCCGAGAGTCCTTTGTCGTCATTCCGGACTGGGCCAACGAACTGATACCCACAGTCCCCCAGCTGGGGGCACAACATGCCAGTTTCGTGGCCTGCCCAGGTTGGCTGGCCCAGGTCAACCAAACAGCCATGATCTTGGATGCACGAGCTATCGATGGACCGGTCTTCGCCTTTTATCATGAGGGCCGAGTCACGAGGGATGGAGTCCTTCGCCACATCGAGGACTTTGACTTGTCGGAGGTCGAGGTCTTCCCCTTCGGCAGCCTCCTGCCGATTGAAAGTGGATCACCGGTTGAGGCCTTGCCTGGCGGGGTGATCAAGATCGTGCCTCGAGGACGAGTCTGTGAGTGGGAAGACGACCTGGCAGATAGATTGGAGGATGATGAGAAGTGGGACCCGGAATGCGACCTCCCGGGCCCGATTGAAGGCCTCTACACAGTCCTACAGTCTACGACAGAGCAGATTGTGTACGAGGATGACCCAGCTGCACCTCGCCCCCTGATGGACATGGCGAGGGAGGTCTTCGATGAAGTGCACATGGTCAGGGTGCCGGAGGAGGAGCACGCGAGACTTGCCCATGCGGGACGACACATCTACCAGACGGCGGCCGTCATTGATAGGGCTTGGACTAACAATGGCGAGGCGGCCTACATCTACCTGGACCTCCGTGGGATTGGATGCTTCACACAATGGGTCAGGGTACCAGGCTTTGTCTTCAATCCGGTGATGTACTTTGAGGACCTACAGCTTGAGGAGCCTGAGGGATGGACCCTGACCATTGGCGGTGGACACCCGTTGGGTGACAACTTGCTGCGAGTGAGGGATGGCGAAATCATTGAGATGCGCTTTGAGCCCTCCTCTTCCATGTCCACCTCGGAGGAAGAACCCACCGACGAGGAGAGCGACTCATCATCGCATCCTGGAGATCCAGACGACAGTACGGACCACACCATGGACAGCGGCAGTGGCCCGGAGTATCAGGGTGATGAGCCGAGAGGCCCTCCCCCCCCGAGACCACTGGACAGAAGCCGGTCGCCGAGAAGGATGCATGGGGAAGAGGAAGCGGAAACGGTGATGGTCACTCTGGAAGGTAGAACGGAGATACCTACACATGATCTCAGTCAAACAGCCCTTGCCCTCCCGCACGATTGGAGCCTCTTACGACCCCTGTTTCGACCTTGGAGCCCAGCCTGGATGCAACCACCATTGCAGGACCTCAAGCTGCCCCCAGGGATCCAGGAGGAGATTGACAAAACCAAACATTGGTCGGAGGTTTTGTTTGCGGAGGAAGAAGGTGAGACTAAGGAGATCCTCCTCTATACTGACGGATCCGCTGACGAGAAGAAGGGCATCAGCGGATACGGAGTGATCCTCATCCTGAAGTACGGCACCCTCCTCTCGCTCTTCGGCATCATTGGTGGGCAATTAGGAGGCGGCGACAGTGGAGAGTGGGATTTACAGGGCCCCATGGCCCTCAGGGCCGAGCAAGCAGCTCTGGCAGCTGCTCTCCTCTGGATTATCCAGTTCAGATGCATCCATCCCGGGGCGGCCTGTACCATCCGGTATGACTGTATGGCGGCAGGACAAGGAATGACCGGAGCCTGGGATCCAGTTGACTCCTTTGGGAGAAAGGTGCATGACTTGGCCCTCCTCACCTTTGAGGTCTCCGGTGTTACCACCAATGTGGAGTATGTCCAGGCGCACAGTGGACATGCCTGGAATGAGCTCGCCGACTTTGTCGCCAAGCAGGCTGCAAAGGGCTTTGATGGTTTCTATGCCCCACCATCGGAGGCCATTCGTTGCTTTCATGAGAGTGACCTTGGATGGGCAGCCACAGAGGTAATGGGAAGGAGGACAGGAGCCCTACCAACCCTCCCTGGGTGGCTACAATGGTGTGAACGACCTCCCGCACCTAGCCCCCTCACGCCGGACGAGCTGATCCCGACTACAGGCAAAGCCAACCTTGGGGACCAGAAGGTTGGAAGCTTTGAGTTGAAGGTTGCCACTGTCAACATCCAGGGCATTGCAGGCAACTACAGATACATTGAGGAGCAATGCGACCAACGAAGCCTCAATGTGGTCTTCCTACAAGAAACCAAGGCGACATCAGGGCACTGCACCTCCGCCCTCTACACCCGACTCTCCAGCGAATGCAACAAGCACTGGGGAGTAGCCATTTGGCTGCATAGACGACGTGGTGCTGTGCAAATTGACAATCGGCCGTACGTGGTGCAGGATGCCGACGTCTCTATTCGCCACCAAAGTGAAAGACTCCTCGCTGTGGTGATCAATATCGCTGGCAAGAAGCTAGCACTGGTGGCGGCACACTGCCGCCACTCAAGCCTCCCCCGAGAAAGACAGCAATTCCTGGTGCAGCTCCGGGGGGTCCTTGTGGAGCTCAAGAATGTTGCACTCCTGGTCTGTGGAATTGACTTGAACGGACGAGTGCCAACGGACACAGGAGGCCTGGAGTATGGCGAGGCGGATGATGCTGGTTGGAGCTTTGTGGACAGCCTGCATAATATAGGAGGATGGATCCCCTCGACCTACCAGGGCATCCACCAAGGAGACAGCGAGACTTACCGCCATCCCTCCGGCACTAGTCATAGGATTGACTATGTGGCCTTGGGAGGCCGAGCGGTCTCCCAGGTGGAGTTCACGGAGATTTGCCAGGAGTTCGACAATGGCAGCCCGAACGTCGATCATCACCTCCTCATGGCCAGCTGCAGAGGAGAGTTCCACAGCTCCGGGACCGGCAGCAGACTGTGGAGGCCACAATACGACAGGGACAAACTTGGCACGGCGCAGGGCAAAAAGATCTTGGATGAGGAACTGGCGGGCTTCGAGCACCCGACGTGGGAAACCAATGTCGACGAGCACTGCCAGAGTGTCCAGAACTTCCTGGTGGATATCCTCACCAGGCACTTCCCGGCTAAGCAGCGTGAAGCCAAGGCAAGCTACATCCCGGATGAAGTATGGAAGCTGAGGATGGTGAAGAACCACTTCAAGCGACGAGTCCGGAAGCGAAAGGACCTGTGGCAAGACGCCCTGGCACGGGCTTTCAAGCAGTGGGCCACCCGGGAGAACTACGACGTGAACTACCTTGTGGCCCGCGAGGGGCTCCTCTACAACCTTGCCGCAGCAGCCATACGAATGGCTACGGCCCGTATCAGAGGCAGGCTTCGGACAGCCAAAAACGAAGGGCTACAGAGGATCGCCGCGGAGGGCCATCAGGGCGTCATCCAAGTCTTGCAAAGAGTCAAACGGGCAGGCTACGGTGGCTCCAAAATGAAGCCGGTCCGGAGGGCGCTCCCGATCCTCATCAACCCCACCACGGGGCAGCCTGCCGAGAGCAGACGTGATCGGGACGAGATATGGTTGCAGCACTTTGGAGCACAGGAGTACGGCGAGAGCATTGCGGTTGAGGACTTCTTGTGCGGCCAGGCAGGCTACTGTGTGGATGTCCCGCTACAATGGCAAGTCAATGACCTGCCCAACATTGCCCAGATTGAGGAGGCGCTGAGACGAACCCCGAAGGGGAAGGCCTGTGGCTTGGACGGGGTCCCTAGCGACCTACTACCAGCAGCCCCGACACGCCTGGCCCTCGTTTTGCAGCCGCTGTTCATCAAGTCTATATGGTCACGGGAGCCCAGCCCACCCAATGGAGGGGTGGCATCCTTTTCGAGGCGTACAAGAACAGCGGTGCCTCCTCCCTGGTGGACAACTACAGAAGTCTGTATATCTCGTCATTCCTGGGCAAAGCCTACCACAAGACGGTTCGGGCGATGATAGGCGACGAGATTGAGCAGTTGCTGCATCCCCTACATTGTGGCACAAGAAGGGCCTCGCCGGTCTCCTTCCCGGCCATTTTTGTGGTGGCCATGCAGCGGTACTGTAAGACCAAAGGACACAGCTGCGCCACCCTCTATGTGGACACGAAGTCGGCCTACTATCGAGTGGTGAGGGATCTGGCAACAGGGTGCATTGAGAATGACAAGGAGGTCATCCGCCTTTTCAGGGCGTTTGGCATGCCACCTGAGGATTTACATGACCTGATGCAGATGATACAGGAGGGAGGAATGCTTTGTCATGCCGGAGTTCGGGACCCACTTCGGCACGCGATAAAAGATATGCACCTCCGTACATGGTTCATCACAGCGTACTCAGAAGGAGGCAAACTATGTCATTCTCGTGCCGGATCTAGGCCGGGCGAATCATTCGCCGATGTGATCTTTGCTTTTATTTACAGCAAGATCTTGTATCAGATCCACGAACACCTGGAAGCAGAAGGGCTGAACATCTCCTTGGAATGGGACGAAGCAGCAGGAATTTTCCCTTCTGGAGATGGTGGCTCACCACAGCAAGGCTGGGAAGCTACTTGGGCAGATGACTCGGCCTATGTGGTGGAGGACGAATGCCCAGCACAGCTCCTGAGCAAAGCACAGAGAGTGAGCGAGCTGGTCCTTGACACTCTGATGGCGCACGGTATGCAGCCGAATGTCAAGGCCGGCAAGACGAGCCTCATGCTCCAGTTGCGAGGGCCTGGCACCCAAAAGGCCAGAAAACAATACTTCCCGCGAGGAAGTAAGACCTTGAGGATCCCGAGCCTGGGATTGGACCTGCCGGTTGTGAACCAGTACAAGCACTTGGGCAGTATCCTTGACCACCAGCAGACGTTTAAGCCGGAGGCCCGACACAGACTGGCTCTGGCCTCGCAGGCCTATGAGTCGGCCCGGCCCCTTATGCTGGGCAACAAAACTCTGACCTTAAGTACAAGGGTGGCGCTGTTCGAGATCACGGTGGCGACCAGCTTCTTCAACATGGCCATATGGGCTCCAGCAGGTCCAGCCTGGGACAGCATGTGCGCGGGACATGCGCGACTGGCGAGGCGACTGTTGGCCCACCAGCTGCGAGACGACCGTCTTTTCAGACTGCCGCTGCCCGTAATCCTGTGGAAGACGGGATGTCTTCCTCTCGAGCTTCTGGCGATTCGCCAGAGGCTGAGTCTCCTGGGCTCTCTGGTGAGAGCAGCCCCTGGCTTGCTTTGGGCGGCCCTCCAAGCAGAGAAAGATTGGATGGCACAGATCCGTGCTGACTTGGCTTGGGTCATCAAAGATAGAGAAGGACAGTGGCCGCAACTATTGCCACAAGCCTGGCCCGAGTGGTGGCGTGTCCTCAAAGACTCGCCCCAAAGACTCAAGCGACTGACCAAGAGCCGGCTCGAGGAGGAGCAGAAAACCAGGGCGCAGGAGGAAGTGACGGACATCTGTCTATGGGCCATGGCGAGGGGTCTACAACATGGGGCCAAGGCAAGCAGCCGAGACTGGCAATGGTCGTGCCGGAAATGCGCCAAGGGCTTCGACAGCAAGGCCAAGCTCAGTGTGCATTACTTCAAGGTCCACCAGCGGGTCGCTACGTACCGCCTCTACGCGCAAGGAACCCAATGCCGTGCGTGTGGAACGGAGTGCTGGTCTGAAGGACGACTTGCGGTGCATCTACGTTCGTCCTACAAGTGTGTCAATGCGCTTGGGGCTGGAGGATGCACAGCTGACCAGGTGACACCTGGCTTTGGCAGCAAGCATCGAAGGCGAGCTGACTTGGAGCAGCACACCTTGGCTATGCCGGAGCGCCTAGAGACAGCAAGCCAACCCTCCAATGAGATGGTGTGGCACCCTAGCGCAACGGCGACCTACAAGGAGATCTGCGACTACCTCCAGGACGATGCCGAGGGCGAGGAGCACGTGACGATCCTGGAGAAGGTCAAAGAGATCGTGATCGAGCACCCCCTCTATCGCCAGGAGGAGAAGGATGTCCTGCACACCATCAACGCCGAGATCGATGAGTTACAGCAGGACCCGGATACCCGTGTCTGGACATCTGGCCAGACACAAACGATCAAGGCCCAGCTCAAGGAGTGTCTGGACTGGGTGTCGACGCCCTTTCTGGAGCAGGGCACACAGCGCCAACAGACCCTCGCGGAGTTCAAGAAGGACGTCGACGAGACCGACTGGGCATCGATTTTGGCCTCCCACTACAGCGACGGGACCCGATCCACCACTTGTACATCTTTGCCTGAGAGCTGGGAAGCCGACTGGCGAAAGGCAATTCAGAGTGTGGATCTGTCGGCCGTAGCTGCAGACCTTACAACTTTGTTACCCTCACGGCTCGGAGAAGCCTGGACATGGATCCTTGAGGGGAAACGTGTAGAGGTGGAGGCGCCCCAGACTTTCTGGGCTTGCCGATTGGCTCTACCTTTTAGGGTGGCCATGGCATCTTCTGCAACTTAATTAGGCCGCGTACTTACCGCTGATTGCACCGAAATGCCGAAATATATTGTATATATATATACACATACATATACATATCGTGGTTGGTAACCTACTACTTAATTGGGGCCCAACGGAACTATAAGGGCAGACATTGTGGCATCATAGGGTTTGTTGCCTTAATCAAAAACAAGAGGATTCAGAGGTTCAGACTGGTTTTATACGATCTGGCTTGTTTAAGGAGTTGTTTACGGTTCGATTGGGGGTTACGAAGTGAATGAAGGAGCTTGGCGTAAGTTACAAGAATAAGGATGGAATACCATGTGCTTATGTACTATATCCTCTCGTGCTGTGGTATTCAGATGCCCATAAACCCTAAACCGTCCCAAAACCCTAAAAGCTATGGCATAAAGTTTACCCACACAAGGCAATATAATTCTGGGATTTCCGGCCGTCTGCCTCTTAGGGGCACTTCTTAGGGTGCTATGGAGTGTTGTATCAGGACCTGAAGCTGAAGTTGTTTAGGACTTTGGGGTTTGAAGGATTGATTGTAGTGTAGCCTCAGGATGCCAAGGCCTAGGCGGATGAGCCCCGGTGGCCAAAACAAAGTCAGGCGTCGCACTATGACAGGTTACAATGTCGAACAAAGGTTGACGGTTTCCTATGCAGCTGCTGATAAAAAAAAAAGGAAAGCTTGCTGAATCGCCGAGCCTCCCCATTGCCCCAGCACCAGACACCGCCGGTGTTGTCCAGTGCCAGAGAGAACTGGGCGCCACACGCAATGCCTACGAAACTGACGGAGCAAGGGAGCCGATGAGGCTTCGGAACCATCCGGCAGCTCCCTTCCGATGTGGGGAGGTCGCTGTCCTTCCCTCGTGGAGCTCGGGGTGAGGCCAGGGGACTTTGCACCAAGACCTCGTCTGCCGCAGTCTTCCCGCCAACCTGACTTCGAGCTTAGGACCCCGAGCTGCTTCGGCCGAGGCTGCTTACGGGTTTTTTTTAGGATTTGTTATTAAAGTTTAGGGTTTAGGCTTAGGGGCCTATATACAGTGTGGGGTGCAGAAGCTAAAAAGCTTAAAAGCATCCCAAATGTCCTGCAGCCTTTCAACGAGAGAACCTTCTGCTGTGCATTCAGCAGAACCCCAAACAACCCTGAGGTTCTAGGTGTTACCTAGAGCCTAGCCGAAGTAGACCCAGCAACAACTTCTGCAAGACGTATGGAGGGGAACCCCCTATACACCCTAAACCCTATATACCCCATCTACCCCCCCATATACCCTCTATCTATCTATCTATCTATCTATCTATCTATCTATATATATATGTATATATAATTATATATATACACACTATATATATATATATAGATACATACCCTATATACCCAGATACCCTCACCCCACCAGCCAGAGCCGCTCCCGCCTGGCAGAACTCATCAAAGCCCCAGGCGTAGAGTTTCCCCTCCGTGTCCAAAGCCAGGCAGTGGGCCTGGGCTATCCGATTCTGCTACGCCGTTTTCTGCTTGGGGCGTAGGGTTTAGGGGTTTAGGGTTTAGGGTTAAGGGCTTTAGGGGTTTAGGGGTTTAGGGGTTTACGGGTTTACGGGTTTAGAGGTTCAGGCCTGGTCTACCGTTTCTGTTTGGCTTGAATGCCAGAGCCCCAAAGATGATATACAAGTACCTAGGGACGGGCTCCTTGAAACGGTTCTGTGAAGGGCTCCTTTCGGGGGAATACTTGCCCAAACCATAATGGATCAGAGCGGTACTTCCCAGTATAGAAACCCTCTACTTTGACTATGTAGGCACTTGGGACCGTTTGGGAGAGTGTGTCTGGGTGGGTGGGTGACGAATGGCTTGACTGCATGTCGTTTTTCCAAGCGATGTTTATACCACAGCGGGCTGCAAGCTAAGGTACACAGGGATTATAGCAACCCAAAACCCTAAACCCTAAACCGTCCCCCAAAGCCCTAAACCCTAAACCCTAAAACCTAATCCCCCAAAGCCCTCACTGCCCTGACACCCGGATCGGGGCCTCCCCACACGCCACGTCCTTGATCCGAAGATCCTTGAAGGACACAACACGGACGGGAGAGCCACTCCACGTCAAGTCACCTCCGGGCTTAAGACTCACAGGACTATAATCCCTCGGGATCCAAAAAGCTAAAGGGTCCGACAGTAAGTACCTCTACTATTCTGGGGGCTCCTTATTCTAATTCATAGTATAATAAACCAATAAATAAAACAAACATATACACACATATATATATATACATATGTACATATTTGTTTTTTGTTCTTTGTATCTCTCTCTCTCTCTCCCCCCAAAACCGTATTCTAGTTTGCTATAAGGCCCCTAAATGAAACCCTAAATACCCCAAAAGGAGGGTCGGAGGACCTGGGACTTCAGGGCTACGGTTGATGATATAAACCCTGCATTGCAAATTATAAGGAATAAACCCTAATTATAAGGAGTACACTATAATTATAAGGAGTATACCATAATGATAAGGAGTATGCCATCAACAGTAATCTATGGACTTTAGAACTGGTTGACTTTGCTCCCGCATGTGCGATCATAGGCTATTGGGGCTGAAAGGATACATGACGCTAGGGCATAATGATCGGCTTAGGGTTTAGGGTTTGATAGGGCTTAGGGCTAAGTATCGTCATCCTCATCATCATCATCATCATCATGCATCATCACCAGTATGCATCATCATCATCATCATCATCAGCGAAATCAGCACCGTCAGAACCATCAACATCGTCTTGCTGGGGTCCCTTACTGTCTGACACTCCCCTTGGCGCCGCTATCGCTTAGCCAGGTTCCCAGTGAAGGCCCAATGCCCTAAACGAAGCCTCAGGTGTCGACACCCTAAACCCTAAACTTAGGGTTTAGGGTTTGGGGTTTAGGATTTAGAGTTTAGGATTTGGAGTGTAGGGTTAAACTTAGGCTCTATACCCTATAAACGCTTGATCACTTTCAACAATGCGGGCCTGAGCCCATGCTGCGGGAGCTCGACGTACTCGCACCAATGCCGAGCTGGCCCAGTTCGTTAAAGCCAAAGGTGAAGACGGTGCCGCGCCAGACGTCCTCCCCATGCACATACCCTGCCAACATCTTTCGTATACTCGCAAAGCCTAAACCCTCATAAAACAAATTAAACCTGCAAGCCGAAAACAAAAGAGTACCCTGATGCTTTTAGGTCCTGACGGTCTCCAGCAATGCCGCTGTTGCTGTCCCGCTGCGCATCCCGCTCTTTCCCCTGCACCTTTGCAGCTCTGGGGGTTTTCGGCACGTTTTATGGACTTATCAGGGACTTTGACTCTAGAATGTTATAGGTCTTGGCTTAATCTTCTGTAGTTTGGGGCTGCAGGGTTCCTCGCTTGAGGCTGCGTCCCAAAGCCTGATAAGCCAAAGTATATGCTACTACTAGATAGAGGGCTTTAGCATTAAGGGCGGAGGGGGTTGCATGGAGCTCCATGAGCAACTGTTCAGGTCTGCAGAGTAAGTAAGTGCAACAAGATCCGCACTATTAAACGTAAAGCCTCGGATACAGCACACAACCTTGCTGGCAAGTACCCTTGGTCCTCCAAGTATAGGCTTCAGGTCATAAACCATAATAAAAACCCTAAACTACTGTTGATGATATAACTCCTGCGTTACCCACAATAAGGAATTTACCATATAGTACCCTAGTTTAGGGTGCTTGACTTTATAGATCCTATATACTACCCCTAAATCCTAAACCTTAACCCCTAAACCCTAAACACCTAAACCCCTAAACCCTAAACCCCTAAACCCCTAAACCCCTCAACCCCCTAAACCGTATGAACCCTCAACCCACAAAACCCGGGGCGTCTTTAGAGCCTATAAAACCCAGAAAAGCCCTCGACCCCAAATCCTCTGTCCTTGGAGCCCCCCAGAGGGTTTAGGGTTTTGGGTTTTGGGTTCAGGGTTGACTAGGGTTCATAGTTTAGGGTTTTGGGTTTTGGGTGGGTGGCCGGAGCCCGACTCTCGAACCTCTGTTTGAGGGCTTCTGGCCCAGTCCTTGTAAGGACTAAAGGATTCCAAGGGGTAGTTCTCTACGTCACCCATAGGCCCCTAAGTAGTTCCTTTTTGGGATTATCTTAAAGGATTCTAAGTCTAAATGTAAACCATAAGGAGGAACTACTTAGGGGCCTATGGGTAGGGTCCCTTTTAGGGTCCTTTCTCTAAGGGTGCTGTAAAGGGACCCTACCTTAGAGAACTACCCATATCTTAATTAAGAGCCGCTCCAACCCCCCCCCCTTCAGGCCTGCAAGAAGGAGAGCTGCAAAGACGGAGGAAAGCCCTCGTCGCCGAAGTCCAAGATATCATGCCGATACCACCAACTCCTTAGGAGGAAGGCCGCAGGGTGGTTTAAGGGTTTAGGGCTTAGGGTTTAGGGTTTAAGGGTTTAAGGTTCCAGGGTTAAGGATTGAGGGGGGTTCAGGATTTAGGACGCGCAGGGGAACTGTAGGGCTTTGTTACGACATAGACAGGTCTTGGTGGCTGTAGCTCCTTAGGGGCTCGTTTACAGTTCGCATGGGTGATGTTCAGAAAATAAGGGACCCGAACCACGACCTCAAATTGTAGGATCTGTACCAGTATGAGGGCGCCTCACGCCCGAGACAACTGAAGCCTCCGCAACCATGAAAGGGGCCATCCAACCTTTCGCAAATCTGGTGAGCACTTCATAACAAACACTTGAAACACGGTGCCAAAACCTCTTTGCGTCCCACCTCAAAACCACAAAAGCCCAACCACGGCGCTTCGCCTTTGAACCCGATTGAAACGCCCGTGAACCGCGAACCCTATACACAAAACCCTACAACCCCACGCCCAAAAGCCCAAACCCAAAAGCCTAAACCTCGTACCTAAGCTGAAGCCCAAAACCGGAAGAAGACCTCCCTAAACCCTACTCTAAACCCTTAGGTTTCGGGTTTAGGGGTTTAAGGTTTAGGGGTTTATGAACGGAGTTTAAGGCAGAACTAACACCGCAAGGTGCTTCTTTTCTGACGGCTTGAGCCAATGTCATGCGTATATATATATATATACA
>CAJNJA010059175.1:0-23939 GCA_905231915.1 Symbiodinium necroappetens
GTATGTATGTATGTATGTATGAAGGGTATGTATGATATGTATGTATCATCATCACTACTTGCTACCTGCCTCGGACGAAGCACAGGATCGGAAAGCCGTCATAGATGCAACACGCACAGCACTTCTTGACGTCAATGCTTGAGCTGCTGGGTGTCCGAAGCCTCACCGTGTCAGGCAGCAGAGCAACGGCGCCTTGCGCTTTTTGGGATTGGCCCTTCTTGGCCCACCCTCAAACAAGCTGCCATCGCCCCCACTTGAAGCAAGCCGGGTTTTGTTGAAATCCGGAAAGCATGATGGCACCGCTTGGCCTGCCTGGCCCCCTGGCTTCCGATTAGCTGCACGACAATATCAAGAGCATCTTCCAGCGTGCCACGACTGCTACGGTTCGACATGGAAGAGCCACTGGAAAACACCTTCCGCGCAGGCCAGGTACGCCAATCTATTCGACGTTGGAGGTGAAGCTCTAGCCCGTAGAATCCGTAGGCGACACGATGATGGTGGCACCTGCTTGCGTGAAGCATGGGTGACACGATCCAAAACCAATCGCAACATGACCACCGGGCACTCTCGTCGATCATGATCTGCAGGAGTCTTGTGGCACAGTTGGTGGCGGCATGTCGTGCCTTCGGCCAACGAACATCACCTGTGTCTGCTGGAAGTCGAACCATGCGGGGCCCAGATGGACGCTTCCCCAGCAAGCCTCCCGGTTCAAAGGAGGTTGCGGCCAGCACCAGCTTTGCCAGAGTATGACGGTCAGAATCGAATCTTCAATTTACCTGCTGGTGGTCCTGGTCGTCTTCACCCTAAACCCTAAACCCTGAGCCCTCCAAGTGCTCCAAGGCTTTTCGAAGGATGCCGACGTCCGGTCAGTCCTTAGCCGCCGCGAACCCCGGGTTCCCCTTAAGGCTTGCTTTCAGGGTTTCTGAACGGGGTTCCTTAAAGTGAGCCCTATTATGGAACCACATAGTGTATAGAACCACATAGTTAGGAGTAGCGTCGTTATAAGTGGGGTTATAAGTACGGCATAACCCGTATTAGGGGGCTTATAACCCCACTTATGACTACCCAGGAAACTCCAAGTAGTACCCCTTAAGCGCTAGTCAGGATTAGGCTTTGAATTAGATCTTTCTGCCCAGGTTCGGGGGGCGGTCCTACGAATCAGATTCCAAGACTCAAACATATCTGTCCCTCGTTGAGGGTTTAGGGCTTCCGTGTTCTTGGCGTTGTCGGTGGCGTCTTTGGGGAGATCTGGGTCTTTTTTTAACTCAGGACTGGATTTAGAGTCTAGGGGTACCTCAGACGAGCTTTCCTATAGGGCAACTAATTAAAGGCTGATCTTTGGGACTGTGCAGATTAAAATCGACCTACCCCACCTCTTAAAAGTCTACGACGACGGCGGCCGCTACTTTCTGCCAGTTAGACTTGTCCTTGGGATCTGGGACCGTGAAGTGGTGGGGATGCTACCACGAGAGTGACTCGCAATCATACCGGCACGCTAGTTGCCAGCAGTCGGACGTACTAGAGCAATCGCGAGACCGGAAGAAGCAGTACATCTTCGTCTTCTTCATCTCAATTGCAACACAAACTGTCATAACGCAGAAAAGAACGAGGGCGCCTCTGCGGTTTCTTTGCAGATGGGCAGAAGCTAAAGAGCAGAACTAAGCTTTCCCACAACCTGCACCCTAGACGTAGACTGGAGAAGGCCGCTTAGCCCTCCCGGCACTGTTAAGCCCTGAAGCTTGGACCCGAAAAATCCAAGCCATCCTTAGCCCTACAGCCTTGAGCCCTAGAAACAACAGATTCACACAGCAGGATGCGGTTTACTTAGGGTTTACCCAAAGGCTCCATGTACCCATATAGTACATACTTAGGCCTTAAAGGGGTTCCTATATTATAGGTACTTTAGGGTCTCATTGTATACTATATGGGTACATGGACTTTGGGTTAGGGGTCCTTAATTCTAAGTATGCCCATAAAACAAGATGCTGCTGCTATATTGGGGACCCCACAAGGGGACCCTAATTTAGAGTTACCCACGTGTCTGACCCTTACCCACAGAGGACTCATATTTTAAGGCTTTTGGGCCCACAGACCCTATTATATAAGGCTTTTAGGCTATTTTGATGCTAAGGGTGAAGGTCGGCCAGGCTGCGTCAGTGGACTTGCCTGCCTCGGCCTCTTCCCGCGCCCTGCAAGGCGCTACCGGGAGGGACTTGGGCTGCACAGCATTGGGTTTCGGGGTTTAGGGTTTGAGGCCTTAGGGTTTTAGGTCTAAGGCTTTAGGGTTTCCGGGTTTAGGGGCTTTGGGTTTAAGGCTTTAGGGCTTTAGGGCTCCAGGGTTTAGGGTTTAAGGCTTTGGGGTTTAGGGGCTTAGGGTTTAAGGCTTTAGGGTTTAGAGGTTTAGGGGCTTAGGGTTTAAGGGTTTAAGGCTTTGTAAGGCTACAGGGAGTCTTGGCACTGGGGATTCTTAGAGACTCCCAAACCCCTGAAGTAAGGAACATAGAAACTCAAACCGGACTACCGATCCCCGTGTTTTGTTACCTTTTGTAAGGTATATTATCTTATATATGCCTCAATAAAGACAAGTTGTGGAGTCTCCGGAAAGGGCTTAGCTAGGAAGACTGGCTTTAGGGTTTATAGGTTTAGGGTTTGGGTGCAAGTGCTCTTTTTTGACTTCTGAAGGCTATCCGGTGTTTGTCGTTGCCTTTGTTTTGTACCTTCTTGGTCAAAATGAGGGGTTGGTGTTGTACTCCACCAGATACCCCAATGGCTCATTGGCTATGAGGGTCTCGTGATGGCTTTCAAGCGTCTTTACAAAATCCAGAAACTTGGAACAGATTCTGATTCTAGCGGCTTAGGGTTTAGGGTTTTTCTATCCCAGAGCAGCTAAACGCAGTCTTTTCACCGTGGACTTTGTTGTTGTACGAAGCCGCGGGGGTTGGTCAGAACCCGACTCTATGCAAGCTAAACCCCACCCCCAAAACTCTAAACCAAAAGCCCTAAGCCCTAAACCCTAACCCCGAACCTGAAACCTCAATCTAGACAAACCAAACCCTAGCTCTAGACCCTAAACCCTAAGCAATCTATGACTCTGAACCTCAATCTACACTAACTAAACCCTAACCTCAAACCCTGAACCCAAATATCGAACCCCTTAATCTACACTACTTCGAAACACCAGCCTTGAACCCTAAGCCCTAATCTACACTAGTGTTTAGGGTTTAAGGCGTATGCTATCCGTGGGTTTGCAGCACAACTATCAAGGCAGGACCTTCTCACTGGGATACTTTCGTGGGTTTAAACACTGAACCTTATAAACCCTACAAGCCCGAGACTAGAGCAGGATATAGGTACCTAGGAAGCCTTAAAAGGAACTCGAAACCCTGAAGCCGTAAACGAATCCTGAAACGCACCCTTAAAGTCACTTAGGCCCAAAACCCTCAACCCAAACCCTAAACTCTATAACCCCATAACCCTAAACCCAGAACCCTAATCCGAAAACCCCATAATCCCTAGACCCTGAACCTAAACCCGAATCCCTAAACCCTGAACCCTAAACCCTGAACCCAAAACCCCAAACCCTATAATCCCTAAACCCTATTAAACCCTATTATTCCGAAACCCTAACCCCTATAATCCCTGAACCCTAAACCCCAATCCCTACACCCTAGAATCCCTAAACCCTATAATCCCTGAACCTCAAACCCCCATCCCTCAACCCTATAATCCCTAAACCCTAAACCCTATAATCCCTAAACCCTGAACCCTAAACCCCCATCCCCAAACCCCAAACCCTATAATAATCCCTAAACCCTAGAATCCCTAAACCCTAAGCGCTTATCCCTAAACCCTAGAATCCCTCAACCCTATAAAACCCTAAACCCTAGAATCCCTAAACCCTAGAATCCCCAAAGCCCTCTAAACCCTACAATCCCTAAACCCTAGAATCCCTAAACCCTCTAATCCCTCAACCCTAGAATCCCTAAACCCTAAACCCTCATAATCCCTCAACACTATGAAACCCTGAATCCCTAAACCGCCTAAACCCTAAACCTCAAACCCCCGTCCCTAAGCCCTCTAAGCCCTAAGAGGCTCCTGAGCGCACGGTTGGCCCGCAGCGACGCCGCGAAGCGCCGGTCCCGGCTTCGCTCCTGGAACTCGGAGTTGTGGGGTTGCCTTTATTTAGGGTTTATAGGGTTTATAAGGGTTTATTTAGGGTTTATAAGGGTTTTATAGGGTTTATAGGGTTAGGGTTTTAGGGTTTAGGGTTTAGGGTTTATAAGGGTTTATAGGGTTTAGGGTTTAGGGTTTATAGGGTTGCCTTAAGGGATTCCTGACCCTTACCCTCAGAGGACTCATATTTTAAGGCTTTTGGGCCCAAAGACCCTATTATATAAGGCTTTTGGGCTATTTTGATGCTAAGGGTAAGGGATTCCTTAATGGGGGCTCTCCCAAAGGGTCCAAAGTACCTTTATAGTAGAATGTAGGGTTTCTATATTTGGAACTGTTATTTTAATTTGGGAAAGTATCCCCCGTAACAGTACCTAGGAGCCTTTGGGTTTATAGAGCTCCTCTAGGGGATTCCGAAGAGGCCTAGGGTTTAGGGCTTAATGTTTCTGGTTTTCGGTATATAGGGCTGAGAACGGATGGCCATGCTCCCTGTGTGTTTGCACTTGCACAGCATGCACTATGCGTATCTTCTAAGTAGATACTGAGGGATATCTTGCGGCAACAAGAAGCTGTCATCGTCATGATTTTCATGACCAAACTGATAGTATGAAACTTATCAATCATGCCAACAGGGCGACAATATCATTGCGAGATGAAAGCAGCTCATCTTGCCACGACTGAAGTTAAATTCACCATCATCGCTGTTGAGACCGAGCCGGCCAGAAAAATCACGGCAACCACCGAAAACCGATGACAACGACCACGGGCCGCCCTAAACCCGAAACCCTTAGCCCTAAACCCCAAACCCTTAGCCCCAAACCCGAAACCCTTAGCCCTAAACCCCAAACCCCTCCCCCTTCTACCCTGCTACCGGTCCGCATAGCTCTTCTGCAGTTCCTCCACCTCGAGTCGAGGCCGGTCCCGGGTTCGGAGGCTTCAGGGCCCAGAGGGTAGGTGGGAGGTGAACAAAAAAGGTAGGTACAGGTAGGAAGGCAGGTAGGTAGGTAGGTAGGTAGGTAGGTAGGTAGGTAGGTAGAGGTAGGTAGGTATAGGTACGTAAGTAGGAGAAAGGGAGGTAGGTAGGAAGGGAGATCAGTGTCGGTGGGGGTCGGTGGCTCGGTTTGGGGTTCCTTTAAGACTTTTAAGGGTTCCTCTAAAAACGGGTCTCAGGGTTTAGGGCTTAGGGTGCTAGGTTTTGGGTGCTAGGATCTAAGATTCGAATTTAGGGCTCAAAGGCGTCTTTTGTCCAACGGGCTCTCCTGTGGCAGCTTTCTGAGGTTTGGCGACCGCTGAACTCTTGTGAGCGTAGGAATAACCAATGGTGTGGCTATGCGCAAGCCGAGCTGGAAGCTGTCAGCCCTAGCGTCCCTACTAAACCCTACCTTCAGCCGCGTTCTCATTACCTTCATCATCATCCTGATCATCCTACTTGTCACCCCCAAAAAAAAACCCAAACCACCCCTGAAGAGCCCTGAACCTAAACCCTAAACCCTAAACCCTAAAAGCCCCAAAACCGCGCCCAAAAAACGCCGAAAATCCCTTTGCACCTCCTTGGCCTCCAGGTCGCTCTCGTGCGCAGCCAGGCCCAGCGCCTCTTGGGTTTTGGGCGTTTTTGTTCCTTTCTTTAAGGGGTTCCTTTAATGATTTAAAGGGAGCTATTTTAAGGGTTTTGGGCGTTTTCTTCTTTTCTTCAAGGGGTTCCTTTAAACTTGTATTATAGGGCTCCTCTAAAGGGTTTAGGAGCTACAAAGGCTCCTTGAAGGAGTTGGGCTTCGGAGCTTAGAGGGCTTGTTCCTTTAAAGGATCCATAGGGTCTCTATAGGGTTCCTAGGGGTTCTATAGGAGTTTAGGGATTAGGGTTGAAAGGGGTTTTGGGTTGAGTCTCCGGGAGTTGGCAATGAAGTTCAAAAACGGGGCTTCTTTAAGGATTATGTAAGGGTACAGAAAGTTCAAAAAAGGGAACGTTTCTTAAAGGATACTGTATAGGAGTATAAGATAGGAGAAGGGTTTAGGGAAAAGGGCTGTGAGGATGTTGATGGACGTGTAAGGGTGGGTTCTAAACGGATTCCAAAGGTTAAGGGCATTTTAAGGGTTCTACAGAGGTTCTGTGATGCTCCAACGGGACTTATAAGGGTTTTTACGAGGTTGGTTATGATGGTTTGGGAGTTCAGTGGTCTTGGGTTGAGGGAGTGTTGGGTTGGAGTGTTGGGTTTGGGGTGTAGGGATGTGGGCCCTAGATCCCTTTTTACCGTAAACTCTAAACCCTAGATCCCTTTTTTTAAAATCTCTTCAAGATGGCCGCATGAAACTTCCAGAAGGTCGATGGATATGGGACCCGAACAAGTAGAATCGGGCTTTGGCGGTATATTCTATGCCTTCGGGCCCATGTACCAAAATAGTACGTTTCTACTTCGGCCTTAGAGTAGTCCCTAGATAGGTAGTTGGTGCCAAAGCCTATGCTAGTTGGGTATGTGGACCCTTAGGGTAATAAGAGGGTTTAGGGTGCAGGGCTGAGGGTGCAAGGTTTAGGGTTTGGGGGCCCGTCATCGGGTAAGGAAGGTCCCTAAACCTTAAACCCTAAACCCTTAAACCCTAAACCCTATAAACCCTAAACCCCTAAACCCTAAACCCTAAACCCTAAACCCGAAACCCTTAAACCCTTAAACCCTAAAACCCTAAACCCTAAACCCCTAAGTTGCCTTTATTTTTGCGGCTTGCGGTCTAGGGAGCGCCTGGGGAGGGCTGAGTCAGGGTTTCAGAGGAAGTGACTTGAGGGAGCAAAAGGACTTAGTAAGGAGGTTAATATCGGGGCCTTGGTAATTCGCCTCGGCCCCGGCCGAAGCGGTCAGAGGTTCCTATTCGGATTCCCTCTATTCCCCCTCTTAATCCCCTCCCCACTGACCCCCACCCCTCAAACTTACCATGGGGGGGGGGGGGTTTCGCATATTCCAATGGACCCCCTGGCATGGACCCCCCTCCCCTACCCCCCCCCCTCCCCCCTTCCCGCCCTTGCGGGTGCTGTCGCACTATATATAGTTTGTGTTACTTAGTAAAGTTTGTCTATGCACAAACCCTATCANNAGACGCTGCACCCCGATATCCTGCGAAAGCAAAAGCCTCAGACCTGGCATCATGTCTTCCTCCCAACATACGGCCGGGCCGAGGCGGACGACGCGCAGCGTTTAAAATTAGAGTAGGGTTCTGGGTAGATTGTACTATACTGCAAAAAGGAGCCTCCAAAATTGTATTGGTAATTGTTAAGCCCCTGTATTATAGCTCTTACGGCTGTACGTCGTCCGACCACAATTGGGTTCTTGTAAGCATACTTCTGATCTGATGAGTAAATGCACACGGCTTTTAAAAGGGCTGTCAGCGTTGTCTTATCAACTTTCCCCAGGCTCTTGCATCGGTCTTCTGGGCTTGCGGGGTTGGTTTTGGGGCATGTACGGCTACGGGTTAGGCGTGAAAAGTGGGGCTTCAGGGTTTGGGGCTTCAGGCTTATCAGCTCGTGCCGTGGTGGTGGTTTGCGGCTTTGGGGAGAGTGACTCATGTCATGTGGCTCTTGGGTAGTTTGGCTTGCTCTGGCTGGAAGGCATGTCGTGGGCAAGTTTTCTTCTTCGATTGTAGACAGCGCGGCATGCTTCTATTCTAGTGAATTCCCACCCATGTAGCTACCAAAAATCAATGAGAACTGCTCTGGCAAATAACCGCAAGATTAAGTGTTAACGCATCCCCATCGCATTGGGATGGCATCTGGCAAGACCATCACCACCCAAGGTCGGGCTTGGGGGCTAAAGAACCAGAACCCTAAACCCTAAACCCTGAACCCTAAACCGGAACCCCCCCCGAGGGAGTAGAGCCGATTGCCTGACGCCGGCGAAAGGCCGCAAAGTGCGCACAGACAGCCACCGCCACAGACACGTTCAGGCCTCACCAGCAGACGGTTTAGGGTTTAGGGTTTAGGGGAGGTATCTAAAACCTAATTTGCCCTAAACTGAATCTAATTCAAACTGGGCCTGCCTGGGTTGATTCTGGTGTGGTGTAATTTGTAGGGACTCTAAGTGGATAAGACCCCTGTATTGCTCCACTCCACCTTGTCCTCGACCCGTAACCCCAAACCCTAAACCCTAAACCCTCCCGTAATACCGGCAGCCAGAGGAGGACCGGAAACCCGCCCGAAACCCTACGCCTACTGTTTATGATCTAAATCCTGCATTACCTTAAGGACCCTATACTATGAGAAATATGGTATATTCCTTATTATGGGTAATGCAGCAATTCTACAGGGGTTCAGGGTGTACCCAAACCCCAAAAAGTAGGTAAAATAATGGCCCACAATACCTATAAAGGGCAAGTATTCTACATACTTGTGGGGTCCAGGTAGGGTTCAAGACTCCACATACGGCTTCTGGGCTTTACACGGCAAACACACAACTCGGAAGACGAAGCCAAGCTCCCAACCTGCTAAAGCCCTAGATCCCGTTTAGGGTTTAGGGTTGATAGGGTTTAAGGCTTATAGGGGCGCAAACCTCCATCCCAGTTAAGGCCCTGACTCTCACTTAGTCCTGGCAATGGCACCGTGAAGGCTGCATCACACAGATCCAGCGCTGCTGCAGAGGCACCCCATGCCTTCAGGCTCACCAATTATGCTTGAGGGTTGAAAGTCTGTGGTTTAGGATATCAGTCTCAGTGATTTCGATTTCGGATATAGGGTCAGTCTTACTGTTTCGGTTGTCTTCGGTTTCGGGGTTAAGCGAGGTTAGTTCAGGTTTAAGGCTTTGGGGTTGTTAAAGGAGGCGTTCGCAGCGTACGTACCAGAATGGAGTGCACCAACAAACTGCCCTGGACCCTAAATCGAAACCCCAAACTCACCCTAAACATTGGTTGAAGGTATAGTCTTAGGAATTGGGATCTCAGAGTTTTCTTAGGAATTGGGATCTTTGGGTTTCTGAGCTGACCGAACCCTAAACCCTGAATCCTAGTCCCTCGGGTGATAAAGTTATAGGCTTCCTCCTGCGGGTTTTGCGGAGTCCTCCATGCCGAAGGAGCTTAACTAGGTATAAAGGAAACCTTTTTGTGTTCAGGCGGTAGGGTTCAGGGCTTAAGGTTTTTTAAGCCCGTTTACAGCCTGCTACTAGCATTTGGCTTGTACCATGAGGAGACGAGGTCTTGGGTTGGCTGCGCAAATCCGTGGCCACTGCACTTTTTCCGAGAGATCAGGTGCAGGCTGTTCCCCAGACCACTTGGAGGATCCGAGGATGAGATTCCTTGATGGGGTTCATGTAAAGTACCGTTTAACAATATAAACCCCTAAACCATAAACCTATAGGGTGCCAAATTAGGGGATCTCATTACCATTGAGATCCTCCCGTGGGTCTGCAGTCACGGAGTTCCTTGTGTGAAAACAGATTATCGAAGTAGACAGAGCCTGACTCATTTTGCAACCCTAAACCCTAAACCTCTATAACCCCTAATGTGCAAGCGAAACTCCGCAAACAAAAACAGCCAGACTTGGAACAAAGACCGGGGAATGACCACACTGGCGGCAAGCTCACATCATAAAATATAGGGGCGTAATACTTAGAATAGGGTTTTGGGGGTTCCTTGATATAATTATTGCACAATAGACCCACAACCCTATTCTAATTGTTAAGGCCGCTATAGTAAATATTGTCGCCCCCACTTAGGGGTTTGGGGGGCTGCTGCTTTGGCACCAGTGTAATGAGCCCGCTAGAGCCTCGGGGCGCCCGCCGTGAGCCCTTTAAACCTCAAAAGTTGACTCTTCTTCATCTCCACGTTTCTGTCCGTTGTTCCTGAGTGGCCGAGTTCACAAGCCCCAAAAGCGCATCAAACTTTCAGTTGTATCAGGGGTCATAGTATCCCAAAAAGTGTAAAGTTTGCTAGTTCAGCTACTAGGGTTCGGAACTCCTGATTGAAGTGGTTCCAGGCGTTCCTTCCGACTTGTTGCCGCTGCCGACTCCGAGGAGGTTTCCTTGGCACCGCTCAGACAACACAGAAACAAGGATATTTTGAGGGTGTAGGGTTTAGTGTTTGGGGTTAGGCTTCGGGTAAAACACCCAAGAGAAAGCAATGAGAGAAAGGTTCCTACGATGCACCAAGTTTCTCCGTCTGGCATGCAGCCATTACGAAAAAGCGTCGCGGTCGCTGCCAAGAGCAAGAGAAAAGGCACGATAGGGATCCAACTGCTTGCTTCAACTTGACTCGACGGGATGAAAAAGAGTGCCCAAAAGGTAGCAACAATGATGATTCCAAGCTGTGACAGCAGAACTGCCACACAGAATCTCGATCGACAGGCGGAATGGTGTGCCATCCGGAATCCATGCCAGCAAAAGCACAAATTCAATCTAGTTGCCAAGACTGCGAGTACAGGGACGTACGCAAAACTTATGAAAGTGCGTATGCCCCAAATAACAGTCCCACCGCTGGACAAGTTGCCGGGTGGTCCCTTGGCCAACAGAGAGATACAGTCCGACAAAAACGGAGTGCTGCCGCTGACCGCCATGTACAACGTGTACCAGACCTTGGTCAGTCTGAGGAAGGAAAGCAAAAGATACGGTTTATGAAACCCCGGTTTCAGCGTTAGGAAAACCCAAAGAACAAACAATGATACATGCTATGGACTCCCGTTCCACGAATCTCCTCGCATAGGGGTATATGCCTTAACCCCCAAACCCTAAACCCGTAAACAGTAAACCCTTATAAACCCATAAAAACACTAAACCCCTAAAGCCTAAACCCCTAAACTCCGGCCTAAGTGCCGCCGCCTTGTAAGCAGCGGCGGCCAGAGCGCCCCTCGCTACTGCTGCGACTCACAACTTCCCCGGGCAGTATGCCTACCACGGAACAATACAACTAGCACGTACGTTGCACCTCCAGCGTGGACTTGTTCTCAATAGGGGCAGTTGGCCTGTGTCCGGGCGTCCTCAATTCGGCTGCAGAGGCTGATTTTCTGTTACTAAATTCCATGGCCGATCTTGGGGTTCCCCCATTTCGACGGCTCCGACGGCCAGAATCCCAGAAAATCCAAGGCTCCTCTGGAAGGGCTACTGAAAAAAATACATTTACCTGTATATTCGTGGGCTTCCTTCAGTTTCAGCGGCTCTGTGGCCGGAAACCCGGTTTACGGCAAATTCGAAAATCTTCGTGGTGTCGCATGCCTCCTCCGATTTCGGCAGCTTCAGCGGCAACTTTAAGGTTGATTTTCTGCTATTCTGCTTCTGAAATGTGCCATGTAATTTGGGCCGTTGGCCGATCTCGGGGTTCTCCCGGTCCCCCCATTGACGATTGCAAAGACAGAAACTCAGAGCTGCCTGGCCCTGTTTCCGAAATTGTGGGTTGTGACGCTAAAAAAGAGTTTAGGCAGTTTATAGGTTATAAACCCTCAAAAAGGTAGGTCTGGGTGGTGCGCCGCCTCATAAACGGCGCGGGTTGGGAGAAAGGAAATCGGGCCGCCAGAAGCAGGGCGAAAGGCAACCGTCGCTGCAAGCAAGCCGTCAACGGCAAGACTGACACAAGCATTGACGCATAAACCGTCCCCGGAACCCTAACAATTTCCGTGAATACGCGCGAAACCCTAAACCCTTAAACCCCGAAGGACATCGAAGGCTGACCAAGAGACTGGAAGGTGGTCCCGGCCCACCTTGGCTCTGCCATGGTATCTCCCTCTCTTCGTCATGCTCTTTGGGTTTAGGGCTTAGGGTTTAGTTCAAGGGTTAAGGTTTATGGTCTCTTACTGAGATCAACAGGTGCCATTTTCCTACTATTCAGTTTGATGTAGTTCGACCAGTTTTTATCTTCAGGGAACCCTTCTTCCTATTACTCCAAAGCTTCAACCCCCCTCCCCCCCTGCCCTCCCCTCCCGCCCAAAAACGCAAAAAGACGTTACTCCTGCGGGGGCCTAGAAACAGGCTTTGTGCAGTTACTTGTTTCTGCTACTTCCCCGAAACCCTAATCCCCTAAACCCTAAACCCGCAACTAAACCCCTAAAAGTCCCTAAACCCTAAACTCGGAACCCCACAAAAACCCCTAAACCCTAAACTCTGAACCTTGTCGAGAAGCAGACTTTAAGACTGATGGTGCCAGCTCCTTCCGTACGAGGCGGTTGAAGTCGGTTAGATGCTTGCCAGGCGCATCGCCTGCCCGGCCAAACCATTGCTGCAGAGTTGCGAACCTCAGATACCGTTCAGGGTGTAGGTCTAGATAGTTTAGGGTTCAGGGTCTAGGGTCTAGATAGTTTAGGGTTCAGGGTTTAGGGTCTAGATAGTTTAGGGTTCAGGGTTTACGGTCTAGATAGTTTAGGGTTTAGGGTTTAGGATGCCGGAATGACAGAAACAAGTCCCCCCGCAAAAGGCCTGCAGCAGAAGCTAGCGGTGAACAGTTCGTAGTGGACACGCCTTGTGATACCAAGAAGAAGCCGGGAAACGGCCCGATCAACGAACCTAGGCTACACCTCAATCCGAATCTCGGAAAAAACTCGCATGTCCCCCGGACCTTTTACCTACCAGCTGCCAACTGGGGCTGGGATGGGTGAATGGTCATGCAGAGGGGGAGAAAAAACCTTAAACCCTAAACTGTTTTTGGGGGGTGGGGTGGGGGAGAATGAGTTTTCCTAGCAGCGCCATACGCGGGTCATGCCGGTTTCCTTCGTTTAAGCTTTATAGGGTTTAGTGGTTTTTTTTATCTTGTTGACTGAAGAAACAGGAGCTACAGTCGCAGCGAATTTGCTTCGAGTTAATACGGCTTAGGCCTGTACGATTTCTTGAAGGCTCCCTGTACGGTTCTCTAAGGTCTTAGGGTCAAAAACGGAAGGCAGCGGAATACAGGAAATCATGAAACCTGTTTTCTTGGCCACGCAACCTTATCAACCCCATAAACCCCAAACCAATGCGTTGAAGCCTCCGAACCAGCGAGCCTGAAGACCCTCCCAGACCTTCCCATATTTACCAAGGAAATTAGGGTTTATAGGGTTTATGGTTTAGGGTTTAGGGAATATGCCTTAGATAGGATAGTAGGACCCCTAGGATGATTCAAGGTATAAAACCCTTAAGTAAAGGATTTTGGACGTTCTGGGCTGCAGCCCTGAACCCCAACATCCAATCCATGAGCCCTGCGAGACACGGATGAGAAGAACAAGTGCAAGTTCTGATTATTAGCATTACTTTAAACTAGATAGTCGTATTACTAGATCGTACCATGTCGTACTAGGTCGTACCAGTGTTGTTATGAGCATATTTATACTCAGTACTAGTTATCACTGTTAATCACCCTTCTTGTCACAAGCCGGGCAACACCAATTCCCGATCACAGGGCACATCCTGCTGAGTCTCTGGATGGACATGCTGCCGAGAGCAACACATGCTTTCCGCATCCTCCAGGCTCAGAAAACCGATTGCATTTACGGCTTAGGGTTAAGGGTCTGGGGTTTCGCATTGGGAAATTTAGGGCTTCGGGCTAGGCTTGGCGGCCATACTACCCTGACGACTATGGCGGCGACGACGAAGAGTGCAACAACTTGCCAGAATAATTATTACCGCCATCACAGCGGTGACCGTCGTAGTAGTAGTAGTAGTAGTAGTAGTATAGTGGTGGTTGTAGTGGTTGGAGTGGCTGTATTGGTAATTGGTAGTGGCGGTTGCGGCGGCCGCAGCTACCGCAGTCTTGGTGGTAGTGTTGCAATCAGAAGCAACAGCAACAGCCGTAGTCTTAGGCGCTGCCGTCGTCGTTTGTCGCCTTTCGACATCCGGGTAGTAGCTGCTGCAAGGCGGCGGTCTCTCGATAAGGGTCTGAAAACGAAAAGTGCTCCTGGATTCGGAAGTTGGAAAGCTGCTGGGGCAGGGTAGACAAGTCCTCCATCATGCCAATGCCGACCTGCAGCAACGGCTCGGAGTTGGGTCAGGATGAAGGAAGGAGGCTTCCGTGGAACCCCTACAAGCTTGTGAGTTGCTCGCTTACCCAGTGCTGCACTGCTAAGTGCGATCCCAAGGCGTAATAGGTCCAGGGGAAGAGGACAGCCGCGAAGCACATGCAGAGACTCCCCAGAAGAGTCCTTGCCCAGCTGACCTCTCGACCTGAAGTGTTTGCGATCACGGAATAGCCGCCAGCCATCACGAACCAACTCAGGCTGTTCACACATAGCATCAGTGCCAGCTTAACTGGAATTATATGGACTTGCTTTCGCTTCTCCGGCTTGCGAAGAAAAGTGCTGATCTCATAGACACACCAAAGACGTTGAAGCGTGCGGGGGGACCACAGCACGGTGAGCTCGTCCGCAATGTCCAAGAAAGCTGCTAATCCCAGTATGCCTTGCTCCTTGAGAGCGGCATCGTGTTGGGCTATGCAAAGCTTGTCCAAGAACACAGTACGGGGCCGGCAAAAGGACCGAAGCCTCTGCCAGCCGAAAAAAACGGAGAAGAAGGTGACGTGGCCAAGAGCTACTGTCCAGGCCTCATCCGGGAGCACACTAGATGCTCGTAGGATTCCGACACTTACACTGACCAGCAGAGTGGCTACTGCTGCCGCCCTTGAGTTGAAGACAACGAGGAGAGCAGCGAGCTTGAGCCAGCGAGATGTCTTCCAATCGTGGCTCAGGAAGTTGTCGATGCGCTGCGTCGGTCGGCTTAGACGAAAGTCGCAAGCCTGCTCGGCTGGGTCGGCTGAAGCCCAATGCCTTCCCCATCCACCGAGGCATTGATGCAAGTAGACACCACGAAGGAGCTGGGGTGGCATCCTCGGTTCATTCAGCTAAAAAAATCAAACACCATAATCAGAGAATCATCCTACTCACCACTGCACCACAGATCCCTATTATGGTAACTTGACCTTGAGCTCCTTAACAAGAGCCCAGCGTCTCGACCTTCAGCGATCGCTCACTAAGAACAACGCTGGACCCAATACTGGATTCCTTGGAAGTCATGGAACCAATCCTGCATACGTCCTCCATGGCACAGAAGGCTGTACCCCTAACCCCCCAAATGCCTACTATATAGGGCCCTAGGGGCTCTAGTACCCTATATAGTAGGTACCTGGGGGGTTAGGGTACTAGGGATAATAACTATTCAACCTACGTCACAGCCTTGCGGCGGCGAACCCCACGTCTGAGAGTTGCCGGCAGCACCACTCAAGTGAAGCCGGTGTTTTCTGTAGGATTCTAGGCTCCTAAGTAGTTCCTTTTGGGTGGTTTGTAACTAGAATCCTATAAGGTAATCCCAAAAAGGAACTACTAAGGAGCCCTTGGGTAGGGCTAAATTACAGCTCATTACGGCTTTGGGTCTAGCTGCCTCAGTGCCCTCGGGCTACGAGTTTTCAACGTTGACACAAGAGGTGGGGCAAGAAAAAACGCTGAACTCCATGAGTATACCCAGAGGCTCCATAGTAGTTCCTTTTTGGGATTACCTTATAGGATCCTAAAAAAGGAACTACCATGGAGCCTCTGGGTAAACACACAAACCCCAACCCACACCAAAAAGGGAGAAAATCCCTCGACCATGCCGGGAAGCGCCTCGAACTGCGCCCCGAACCCCTCACCCCACAAACCCGTAAAGCCGTAAACCCACGAACCCCAGAAAACTGGCTTTTGGAGTGTTAGGGGCACGCCGTCACAACCTTATATAACCCTTGAACCAAAATAGCATCGGTTTGCCCTTTATAGACCCTGGACCCCCGTTTCACAGAACCCCCCCCCCTGAGGAAAAATCTGAGAACCTCGGAACCGAAGAGCAACGCCGTAGGCTGATCGAAGCTTAACGCCTCCAGAGGCAGCGGATTCCGGCCTCGAAAAAAAAGGGGGCCCTGTTTAAGGTTTTTTTTTGCGGTTTACGGTTCAGGGCTTAGGGATTTAAAGGGTTTAAGGTTCAGGGTTCAAGTAAAACAGGGGGCCCCTTTTAAGGAGTTTAGGGTTCAGGGCTTTGGGTATAAAGGGGCCCGTTGAAGGGTTTCTCGGAGAAGTTATTTGGGTTTAGGGTTTACGCTTCCCGTTAGGCTTCTACAAGTTCCTTACGGTTCTACAAGGGCTCCCTCAAAGTTCGCAAAGGGTCCCCTTAGCGTTCTGCACAGGTTCCCGTGGGGTTCGCTTAGGGTTCTATCGATTCGCTTGGGGCGCCTTAGGGTTCCCATAAGGGTTCTTATTATGGTTCTACGGGTACCCTTAGGGTTTTTGGAGCCTTCCCTTAATGGTCCCATCACTAAGGGGAGCCCTTTCAAGAGATTTTGTTGGTTTGAATGTGAGGCTTTCTGTCAGGGATACTGCAGGGCTTCTACAAGGATTCCATGCAAAAAAGGGGATTTTGGGTTTAGAGGGGTAGGCGATCGGGCTTAGGATTTATGAATCCGGGATACCATGGCTTCAGAAGATTCGAAGTTGAGCTGCCGGCCTAAACCCGAAACCCTATACCCTAAACGCTATACCGTTTAGCTTGAGGGTTTGGGGTGTAGCTGTAGGCGTCAAGCTTTAAAGGCTCGCGTTTCAGGCCATCTTAGGTCTTTCTGGTCGGGGCTGTAATAGTAGTAGCTAGTGACAACAGGAATTTTAGGATTAGTAAAATATGAATGATAATGATAAGAGTAATAAGGCTACGATGCAAGTTTTGCATGAACTGGTACAGGACTGTTGCCGTTACTAACGACGAAACATTGCGCTGATCCTGAGGCTGGTCCGGCTCTGGCGTTTCTTTTGGTTAAGGGCTCTGACGGCTTTAGGGTTTAGGGTTTATGGGGTGTGACAGGGTTTAGGGCTTAGGCCAAGGCCGCATAAACTCTAAACCCTACAGGCCCTACACCCCTCTTGAAATAGAAATCTCGGAGACTAGGGTCGGCAGTATAGACCCAACATGCAAGGATCCATGCTAACTTAATAGACTGGGAGCCCCCGAGCATGACCCCCCCCCAAATGTTCCTTCACAGGGTTTAGGGTTTAGGGTTTAGGGTCATAGAGACCAATTAAATAAGACCTTGTAACTCCCCATCAAAGCCCTTAAAAGGAACCCTCGTTCTTGGTTGCAGGCCTTGGCCGGGTGGCACAGCTGCCAGTAGTTGATGTTGCGCAGCCTGCGCTGACGGGATTGCGAGAGAGAAGCATGGTTTGTCGGATACCACGTTACTTGTTCATAGAGGCATGCAGCTGCTACCATGACAAATAATGAACTCCCCATAAATAAAAAGCAACAAGAACAAGACAAAGTATTGAGGATTTGAAGCATTGGGGGGCCTAGGTTTACTACCAATGGTGCAAGAACGTAAATGATTCTGACCAAAGTGAGGGAACGAATACTGCTGTAACATTCACATCATGCTCTTGTTGCTATGTGCTGCGATGATATTGCTGCCACTCTCTTCACTCTCTTCACACCCCAAGCCCCTAAAACCCAAAGCGACAAACCCGCAAACCCTAAACCCACGAAGCCGCGCCTTTAATCCTCCCAAACATTCCGCGATGTCCGAGTGCTGGTGAAGAGTCAGCCACTTCTCCGCGCCGTTGACGATGCCTTGGAGACCCGGAAAATCCCTCATCCCAAACATCCGCTTAACCTTAGATTTAGAGTTCTAGATTCAAGGTTTAGGGTCTTTAGGGCTTGTAGGGTTTTGGGTTAAACCCTAAACCCTCAACCCTAAAATCAAAACACCCTCAAGCCCCATGTCCTCAAACCCACCCCACGAAAACATGAACGCCCAAACCACAACTTGAAAATAAACACCTTAAAGCATGGACCCCAAGCCCATAGTATCTCGATACACAAGAAACGGCTGCCGGCCACCATTGCTTCAAAGTTCTCTCAGCACGACGCGCCCTGTGGCTCGAGCCCCTTGAGTTTCTCTCGGCTCAAGGTCTCGAACGCTGCAGAGTCAGAGCTGGGCGCCGTAGATGACATCGGAGACTTCCGCGAACTGTGGGGCCCGCGGCCGGCAGGACAAACTCTACTTGGAGGTTCATGGGTATAGTTCTAATTGGGGTTATAAGTCCCCTAATATGGGTTATAACTATAGTTACCCTACTTATAACCCCACTTATAACTACCGAGGGACAGCGCAGGAGCCCGCCGGTGGGACTGAGCACCGTGCCACCGGCATAGGTTACCATCACCACCGACCAGGGGAACTGGCGGCACAAGTGCTCGAAAGCATTGCGCTTACAGCGTCGCGCCGGCCCCGTCTTCCCATGAAAAAAACACGTCTGCTGACAGCTCACAGGAGAGCGGTCCTACCATGGTGGCAGCGGCGGATGTGGGGAGGTGGCAGTGCTTGTTGTTGCTGCGGTCGCCGCTGCTGTAGTACTTGTCTCACAATCCAAGACCCTACACGCCCCTCTTTCCAGAGAAGAATTTTCCAGAAATGGCAAGCACTCTCAAGAAAATGCCGCCCAACCCAAGTGCCCGAAACCCAACACCCTAAAGCCTAAGCCACCCTTCCCCAACCCCCGCCCCTCTTGGCAGAGATGCTTCGCCCGCGCGCTGTAGAACTCACACGCCGGCTTGGGGAGTGGACCTTCCGGCGACTCGACAGACAGACTCTTTTGGGCGTAAGGGGCTCCCCGAATCGTAGGGTTTATGGTTTAGGGGTTCCCTAAACCTAAACCCTAAACCCAATAGGGCTTAGGGTTATAGGGGGTGTAGGAGTTCCCCTAAATCCCCTAGACCTTAAACCGTTCGGTCCCCATCTTGGAGAACGACATGGCTACAGTGGCTGGTAAGCAATGGTTTAGGGTTTAGGGTTTAGGGGTTTAGGGTTTATAGGGTTTAGGGTTTAGGGCAATGCCGGAGCCCAACCCAATCTCCGCCCCTGAGCCTTTATTCGTTTTCAACGGCTCAGAAGGTTCAGGGTGTAGGGTTTAGCTGCTCGCACTTTCTAAGTGGGTACCGGTACCACCTTCGGCACTAGCATGCAGAATCACCACATTAAAAGTGCAAGAAAGATCCTCAGGCAGAAAAAACAGCAGCAGCAGGAGGAGGGGCAGGAGGAGGAGGAGCAGGAGGAGGAGTAGTAGTAGCAGTGCACCGACACTGGTAACGCATGCCAAGGCTGGAGTATGATAAGCATGGTGGTGACATTGATGAATGCCTTTGGGGGTCCTTTTTGTAATGGTGCCGTGCTACACTGGGGACCTAAATAGGGACCCTGGCTTAGAGAACTACCTATGTGACAAGTACAAAATTTCAGTTACTCGTGGGCGGCCCGGTCTACCGGTCAGACCAACCTAAACCCTAAACCCTAAACCCTAATCCTTTTAACCCTAAAAGACATCAACATTCAAAGTCCTGCCCACGACAGGCAGGCAACCTTGGGAGCTGAAGGTTACCGGCGTCGGTAAACGGCCGAAGGACATCACTGCAGCTTTTTGCTGCACGGTTTACGGCTTAGGGTTTAGGGATCCCCACCCCCAACAAAAAATCACCCTAAACCGGTAGCCCCACAGCCCATAGCCCTGAATTTTCCAAGACCCTTAAAGAACGGACTCTTCAAAAGTTCCGCCAGAAAGCAGCGCACAAGCCCTAAGATAGGAGCCTTAATAGTTTGAGTAGGGTGTTGGGGCACATTATAGCAGACTTCTAATCAACATGATATTGGTAATCATTCTCGCTTCTATAGCAGACCCACCGGCGAATAAGCTCTACTCCCGATGACTCAAGACGATGTTGTGTTATATCGCAATATACTATCTTAAATTCTGTGATGTTGCAGTGTTTGTCTGTTCTATTTTACCATGTCGCATTATACTACCATATTATACCATACCGTAGTATACTGTAATATATATATATATATATGTATTATGTATTATCCTCTCAGGTTGTATTATGTTTTCCCGCATGACATTATTGTAATCTTCTATCATATTTTGGTGTACTATACTATATGATACTTTATAATGAATCCATTCCTTGACCTTGTCCGCTTTCCCGTACCTTATAGGGTCCTAAATGTAGAATTCGAAATCCAAGAAAAGACGCAAAGATGGGGACTATAGGTAGACCTATGTTTTCCGGAGGACTCAAGGATACCAACCTGTGACCTTGATACCAATAGGGTTAAGGGTTTAGGGTCACTTGAGGCGGAAACCCGAAACCGTCAAACTTAAACCCTAGCCTCATAGACCCTAAAAGGTTCCTTTCAAGGGCTCCTGTAAGAGTCCCTGGTAAGGGTTCCTTATAAAGGAACCCTTGAACGAATTCTGTTGAAGAAAGCCCTCAAAACACCGAGGTGTTCGGCCCGCACCTCGTGCACATGGAGCAAGCCCAGGGCCTGTAGATTGACTTCGGGAGTGTGGGCGCAGAGGCGAAGGATGACGGTCGAGGATATTCGGGCATAAAGGGTATTAGGCCCTAAACCCTAAATCCCTAAACCCTATGTAAACCCTAAACCCAGTAGGGTATTTTTGGAAAGTCGGGGTTTAGGGCTGACGGTTTAAGACGGTTTAAGATTGCAGGAGGGAAGCTTGGTATGGGTCTCGGAGGATCTTGGCCCCGGGGGCTTTGGGGCCAACCCCCAAAGCTTTAGGGTTTAGGGCCGCTAGGGTGCAGGATTGAAATGCCTAGTACTGGGGCCTACTCAGTGGATTAGGGGAATCGGGCATGTTTTGCTGTGGCTAGATAGGGACGGACTATCAGGGGATGTAGTCTATCTTATGCGTCATCACCTGATTTGCCAACAGTGTAGCAGGGACGTGCACGGCTTTATCTGCATCCGCAACTCGTGAAACATCTCACAGCTTGTCCCAAGTCGACATCACGGCTAGCCCTAAACCCTAAGCCACGTCCATGCAGCAGTCACAGGTTTGAATTTGTTTTGGCCATGGTCTTCGGCCCAGGGATTTTCGCTTCGAGAGTTATGGCGTGGCTTAGGGTTTAGGCTTAGCCGTGATGTTGATTTGGGACAAGCTGTGAGATGTGTCACGATCTGCTAGAGACCATAACATATCAATAATACTAGCTATAATAGTACTAGTGATAATTACTGTATACAACAGTTGACATTAGCTGCAGAAGTTGACCCCCAAACCTGCACTCCATGATTCAGGGTTGCAGTGTTCTGCAGCTCAATGTTTGGGCTCTAAAGGCTTTGGGTTTAGGGATATACAAGGTTTAGGTGTTAAAGTACTTGCAGAGGCCAACCTTGCCCGATCCGACTTGCACCGGGCATTTCAGGATCATGGGAACCGGTGCAGACTCACGGCCACCAGGGCATACGCTACCACACGACAGACTGCTTAGGAATCGAAGACCCCACAACACACAACATTCTACACGACTCTGAGGGACCTTACGACAAGAAAGAGCCCTAAACCCTAAACCCTAAACCCTATAAACGAGCCGAAGATTGAGACCAGTGCGAACGGAAAACGAGCGGACGACGAGGGAAGTTGGTAAACTTGAATCTTGCTCACAGCTTGGGGTTCAGGGGTTGCGGTCTAAAACACAAGTTTTTGCCTAAGGGGTAAGAAGGTGTAGCAACTCCTGGACCCCGATGTCCTGCCTCAACGGCAATGAACCTCAACCCTAAACCCCTAAACCCCTTAAAACAAACCCTAAACCCCTAAAACCCTAAAGCCCTAAACCATGTGCCTCCACACTGCGCAAAATGGCAGCACGGTTTCCTGGATCGCTGAGGTCCTGAGATGCAGGGATGCACGCTGAGGCGGAATCTTTGGGGGTTTAGGGTTTAGGGTTTAGGGGTTTAGGGTTTAGGGGTTTGGGGTTTAGGGTTCAGGGTGGATAGGGGCGGGGGGACATACTTTGCCATGAAGTTGGTGGGGATCTGAAGTTCTGCAACACCAGAGGCTGCTGCTGAGGGTAGTGACGACCAACGACAATGTAAACACGACAGCATGATGATCGCAGAACATTACAACAATAGCAACGAACGTGGAATAATGATTCCCTAAGAGAAAGCAGCATCGAAGTAACTGCTTGTTGTTTTCTGTCTTAAACAGAGTAGAGCGGGAGCAAAAAGAGCAGGATGCTGGTAGAGATGGCACACAGCACTGTCACTGCGAAGTACTCAGAACTTCATCAACAAAAACGCCCAATATAGGGGCCTTAATCAGAATTAGAGTAGGATTTGGGGTATAGTAGGACAAAATAGTACTGGTAATTAAAGTACCCCCTGAAGGACTCGCTGTCCTCCAGTACGATGCGAATGCCCGCCAACCGCGCTCCGGCAGCAGCCTGCCCACTCTCAACGGGTTCTCTGCAGGGTCTTTGGTATTTGGTAGGCACTCTTTTGGGGTTGATTGTTTAAGGGTTTAGGCTGACGGGAGTCGATGCCAGGATGCTCCAGAGTATGCTCGACAGCTTTGCGGGCATACTTGCAGGAGGCCCTGTCGCGAATGCACTTCATGATGGAGTAGGCATGCTGGGCAGGCGACATCGGTGCAGCGTCCTCCACCTGGTTCAGTATGTCCAGCATCCTGGTGAATGATTCCCTCCATCCAGCAGGCACTGCGCCCACGTGCACATAGCGCTCCAGTTGATGCTCAACCAGATCGGCCGGATGTCGCAAAGGAGCCTCCGCTGAGAACGGCCCACTCCTCTGTAAACCCCTAAACCCTAAACCCAAAAGCTTACCCTTTTAGCAATTCGTCAGCAGCATGCGGTCCTCCTCTGAAGCTGCTCCAACGCAAACGAAGCAACCCCAAAATTAACACCCTGAGCCCTAAAACCCTACCGCCCTAAACCGAAAACTTTCTAAACCCTAAACCCCCGAAAGCCCTAATCTCTATAGACCCGAAACCCTAAACCCCAAGACTCGAAAGAGCTGCTGAAGCCCTAGGCCCTGAAATCCCTAGAAACCTAAAATAAAACCCCAGCCTCCAAAATCCGGAAAATCCCTCAAATCCCTCAAGCTTAAAGCCCCAGACCCCTGAAGCTTTAACCCCCAAAGCCATCCTGAAAACGTAAATCCCTAAGGCCGTAAAACCCTAAACCGGCCCCAACCCATAAAACCCTAAGCCCCAAACCCCCTATACCCTTAAAGCCCGAAACCCCCCAACCCTAAACCCGAGAATCCTGGAACCTTGAAGGACTACTTTAAAGGAACTCAATGAAAACCTTATAACGAATCCTAACCCTAAAGCCTTGGAAAGAATCCTCAAAACCTGGGTCCCAAGTCTGAAACCTAGTTCTTTTGAAAACCTACTTGTTTTTAAAGGTTTTGGGTTCTCTAACCCTGAACCAGTTGAAAGAAACCTGTAAAAGGAATCCTGTAGAGCTTACACTCATCCTAAACCCTAAGCCCTAAGCCCTAAACCCTAAATCCTAAACCCTAAACCCTTTGAGCAGAAGCCTAAAAGGAACACAGAGGTTCGGGCCTCTAAGCGCTGACTCCTCGAGGCGCCCCGGGGCTCCTCGGCTTCGACTGCTTTGCCCAAGGGCCGGGGTTTCGGTGGGTTTAGGGTTTAATGTTTAGGGTTTAGGGCTTAATGTTTAGGGTTTAGGGTTTAGGAGGGTTTAGAGTTTATAGGGTTTAGGAGGGTTTAGGGTTCCTTTAAGAAGGGCCTCTGAGGTTGTTCAGGGATTCCTTTAGGGGGTTTCTAAGGGTTCATACGGGTTCTACATGGTGTTCACAGGTTTTTTTGGAGGGTTCTGAAGGGTTTTCTATGGGTTCCGTTTTAAAGTTTCGAAAGGGTTTATAACCATGCATTAGCATTTTCGTCATAAGGGTTTTGTCAGGGTTTATTTTAACGGTTTCAGAGAAGGCTCCTTGTCCTTTATGGCTTATAAAGGGCATCTAGGGAATTCAAAGCGTTTAGGGTGTAGGGTTTA